>APFE031698632.1:0-13786 GCA_000404065.3 Pinus taeda | reverse complement strand
ATCACTTAGGAGGAGCCACATGGAGATGATGACCTTAGCATGACATCATCTTAGAGGTCAGCACTTCAGAGGGAAGATATTTCAGAACTCTTATGTATTTTCAATTCAAAAAAGTTCTGATGTAAGGGGATTCCAATGATTAAGTGGTGCATGGTCGTAGTGACCCAAATGAACCAAGGGCATAGAGTGGGCTGAGCACCTAAGTGCTATAGAGAATATCAAAGGAAAGAGGAATTGTAACTTTTTTAATTCAAATTGGGAGAATTTCCAATGAAAGGAGTTGTGATGTTGGATAGTGCTTTTTTGTAAGGACTTAAGGGGACAAGGGCATACATTAGGCCTTAGCACCTAGTTTTGTCAAGGTGTCATGTGGAAATTATTTCATAGGTTGGAGTTTTCGTAAATCCTGTCAAATTATTTTATGGTAAAGTTATGATGAGAGGGGTTTCAATGCGAACTGGCACATGGTCATGAGAGATCCAAAGAACATAGAGAGGATAGTAGATTCATCACCTAGGTGTTGTGGAGAGTAATAGAGGTTTCATCTTTCGGAACCTCTTTGTAATTTCATTTTAGAAAAGTTACGATGGGAGGAGCCCCAATGTGTTGGTGGCACTTGGTTATGGAAACCTGAAGAACCAAGAGCAGAGAGCAATTACAAAAGGAAATATGCCCCCGAATGAAGCTCGAAGTCTTTAAGACCCAAATTCCAAGCCACCGATCACACCACCTGGTCCCATGGGGAACAATAGGAAAAGGAGCTAAGAAAAAAGGAGCTAAAGGCAATCAGGGCAATGTTATATCGTAACATATTTTTAATATAGTTATGAGGTGTATTGGGCTCCGATAGTGTAATGTAAAGGTAATAAAGGATGGATGAGTTGGAAGCTAAGTTGCATATCACCTCCCAACACCACCACATCAAACCACACCCAACTCCAAAGAGAGACAATCCAAGTAGTTAGAGGGAGAAAATGATATGTGAGCTGGTAGATAACAATGGGATGAATACCATGATAGAAGTGTGGCTAGATCATCAGCCCACCACTAATCCAGATGTTGGAGCCTAAGTCCACCTATAAAAATCAAAGGAATAAACATGGAGATATTTTACAATGTTAATCTTGACACCTCATGTTTCTCATATTTTATTAATTTTTTCATCTTTAAGGAAATAATAGATTCAGTTAAGTAATAATTAGGACATTCAGGCGAGTCACACCCTCATATAGTTGTGTAGTTTAGATAGCTATAGCATTTACAGATATTTTTTAAGGCGGCCTTTTCTTTCTCCCTATAAAATGGGAGGATAATCTCACTATGAAGGTTCCCAAATTATGTTTTCAGAGGTTCTGAATTCTATGTTTAAGGGTTCTAAATTTTGTTTTCATAAGAGGTTCCAAGTTTGGTTCTAATTTCTTTTTTCTAAGGTAGATATTGTTTTGTACATTTTTGCCAGTTTGGGCTTGTGATATGTATTTCATTCTTGAATATTAATGAAGAAGTTTTTGGTGATTCCAAGCATTGGGATATGTAGTATTTATTCCTCCTTTGTATGCCATTTTATATGTGTATTTTCTTCTTTAGAAAGTACGTAATTGTAGCTATTGGATTCGCTCTTAAGTCACATATTTACTAATGTTATGTGATAGTAGAAGGTACCTATGAGATTGTGTATTTATCTATGTTATGTAATAGCAGATGGTCCCTATGAAATCGCAAATTTACCTATGTTATGAAATACCAAATAATACCTAGGAGATATTGAGTTGAAAGAGATCCATAATTTATGTACTTCATTCCTTCTATGTTGTCATGATTCTAATGGGACATGTTGCATAGGATTATGGGTTTATCTAGCCCTATGCACCAAGTTCCCCTCTTATGTTTCTCCTTTCCATATCCACCACAACAACAAAGTTAAGCTCCATTATTTGTGTGTCATCCACCAGACCTAAACATTTATTCTTGGAAATGATATATTTTTTATGTGCCTCCTAGATCTGCGTGTGAGAAAGGAAATTAAATGAACATCTAAATAATTTTACATTCATCTCTTGAGTTACACTCAATAATCTTCAAGAGAGACTAAGATTTCATAGGCACTGATCTCTCCTCAACTTAGGGATTGTCTCTAGGAGCTAATACAGTTCAATTGTCTAACATTAGATCTACGGATGCGAAAACATGCAAAGTGGAAACGGAGAGATTTATTCCAAAGGAACGCCTTAAGATGTAATTATTACGATAACATATATTTATATATGTGTGCATGTATAATGCATGTATACATTCAATTATGTTTGTTATTAGATTTTTTTATTTTACATGTCAACTTCATATTAAATATTAAAGGAATTGCAGATCTCACTTATATCTTGAATTAATATTTTTAAAATATTATATATGAACTTCATATTAAAAATGAAATAAATTACACATTTCCCTCACAATGGAAAGTGAAAATAGAAGAAGGAAATTAATTTAAATTACTTACTTTTTCCCATATAAATTTATGCAATTATGTTATTTAATATTCATGTTGAAATATGTTATTTATGGTTCACATTAATTTTTTCGTTATTAATATTTTTTCAAAATATTACATGTTTACTAGACATTTAATGAATTACAGCATATATTATCAACAATATTATTTTTACATACTATCTACCAACTTCATAAACTAGTGGAGTAATTACAGTTCCTTTTCATACTAAAAAGGTAATCTTTTTTTTTTTTTACTTTTAGTAACTTTATCTCTATTTCAAATTGATGTAAAACTAAGGTGGAAATTGAAGTATTTTATTTAGGAAAACATTGAATTTTTTTGTGATCGCTATTTTTAATTAATTTTTTTTTAATATAAGTATTATTTCATTGTTTTTAAATATAATTATGCCACAAACATCGCCTCATACTTAGCTATAGAAACACCCTCGGAATCTCTAATCCATGTAAATACCAATAATATGTATTTTTATATATTATTTATCAACTCCATATA
The DNA here is from genome assembly GCA_000404065.3 of Pinus taeda. Lineage (NCBI taxonomy): Eukaryota > Viridiplantae > Streptophyta > Pinopsida > Pinales > Pinaceae > Pinus > Pinus taeda. Next base: position 10,779 of record APFE031698632.1, on the reverse strand, counting down.
AGTAGTGAAACAATTACAAATTGATGTAAAAATTAAAAATGAAAATTGAAAATATTATTCATAGTTAACACCGTTTGTTATATATTCTTTAATTATTAATAAATATTCATTTATATTTTTAAATGAACCAACATCTCTCTTATTAGATCTTAAAATACCTTTGATCATAAAAATCTAAATAGATCCATTTATAATTCAAATAGAAATATTAATTTATTATGAGTCTAATTACATTTTCAAATTAAATGTTTATATATATGAAAAAATTTAATAATAGGTATTTGATGAATTGTCGTTTAAAAAAAACAACCATTTGACCACCATTGCAAGCCAAAGTTGTCTTATATTTTCCTAAGTAGAAAGTAGGGATGTATATGAATAACCCCTCTCTTATTGAATTCTCTCGAAAATTTCAAAAATTATCATTCAACCACCATTCTAAGCCAATGTTATTCTATCATTTTCTAAGTACCAAGGATATATAAGTTAACGATTAAATGACTAATATGACAATTTTACCACCCAATCCATATAAAAATGGATCTTTTCAATATATTGTGTACTTTATGTCATTTCATGTTTATGATACCCTTATTTAAGCATTCCCTAAAACGTTATCTTTATTGAAATTTGACGAAATACCTTATTGTTAGTATTTTATCTTTAAATATTTTTTACTATTTTGATTATTCAAATTTTTTATGATAAGAAAGTTTGAAAATTTAAAAAAAAAAAATTATTATTTTTCCAATAATAAAATTATATAATCATTTTATTAAAATTTTAAATGTTATATCATTTTTTAATATGTTATGTAATACTCTTCCATGGTTATGAATTTTTATTTAGATAAACTATTTGTGTAGGAAGGTTAGGAAGCCATAGGAGACTTAAATTTAAATAGTGCATAGTGATGTATTAAATTAATTGATTAATAAAAATAAGTTGGATGATTATTTGGGAATTAATGAGTTAATGAGATTTTTATTCAAAGAAATATGGAAATGATAAACTCCCCTAAATTAATCCTAAAAAGTCTTAGGAGGAGATAAAAGTGAGTTGATTAGAATGGGAGAGAGAATCTAAAAACAAATCACTGAGTGTGGAGAAAACAACATTAAGAAAGGGTAAATAAAGCACCACAGGAAAAAAGTCAGGATTTAATGAAAAATATATTTTTCAGAAAAATAAGAAAAGCCTAGGCTATCGGGCTAACAAACCCTAGAAAGCGGGAGGTAGCTAGGAAAACGCTACTAGGGAAGTTAGGAGTAAAAATTCCTTGACCAGAATGACAAGAGTTTATTGATTCTGGGAAGGGAAAAGATAGATCTCAGCTCTAGGGAGAACCTAGGAGAAAAAGAGGTTTGTGGTTGCACATAAAATTATATCCCAAGTAGATCTAGTGGTTACAATTGGACATTCTCGTTATTAAAGAATTGACTCACTATCTATTTTATGTATAAGTTATTGTAATTTATGTTTGTTTAATGTGATAGACTAAGTTGTTGTATGAATTTATATACATGGACTTCCATGCTGGTGTATAAAAGTTATGATATAATCTTTACTTCATGCTGTGAAATTTATATATTGTTATGATAGGGTGTTGGAAGGTTCAACAGTGTCTACCCAAACTTCTCAGGAAAATGAAGTACTAATAAGTAAAGAAATGTCTTTGCATCAGTGACTAATTCAGTTATTGATAACATATATGTGGTATAGAGTTAGATAGATTATGAATATTATCAGTAGGGGTTTCTGTTTTATGTGTGTATAGGAGAGCTAATGTAAAGGGCTTGACTCCCTAGAAAGGTTCAGAAATTATCTAGCTACAGTATTAGTTACTATAGAAAGATGGTTATTTTTATTAATATTACACATATCTGTACATCTATAAGCAATATTTGAATACTTATGTGTTTACAGGAAGTCTTGGACATACATATATAATGTATTGTAGGTATAGCCATGGTAACACAAGACAGTTAAAAGACTAGCTGGTAGCAGGGTCATGTGGAACATGCACCTCTAAGGCAAAAGGAGAATACAGAAAGTCTGTACAGCTAAGCACACAAATTAATACGTCATTACATTATAATCATCATGACTGTATAGCTACTCGAGTATATGAGAAACAAATACGCATTTAGGCCTACGAGTTACCCTAATATATCATAGACAATGTAGAGTGAATAGTTATACATAATTTTATCAACTGAAAAGTTTTATATGATTTTTAAGTGAATTATGTGTTAAACAATTTGAAGCAACAACACTAATCGAACTATAAAATTAGATTACAAAAGTATTACAATTCTCGGTAAACATATACAACCATTACTCATACTAGTATAAATTTGATGAATTCCTAATACAAGCTATAAGGCTATGAGATGTGTATTCTATGCAAAAACATGTCAATTATAGCAAATGTCAAATAACCTCGAAAACCATGCAAATTATGATGTATAACCCTCAGAATTTCTACATTTCTAGAATCATGAATACAAATCGTATGCAATGATAAAAGAAGAAAGAAGATTATCATTCGTATGCAATGACAAAAAAAGAAAACAGATTATCATAATACGAAGCCCTCATCGTCCTAATGTTACATGTATGGAATAGAGACAAACGGAGGCAATAACGAAAATATATAATTGAAATTTGAAGTATGACATAATCAAGTATTTTCATATATAAATGCATAAAGTCCAGAAAATAAACAAAGTGTGTGATACACTATGAAGACCTTCAAAGGGTCATTATATATTAAATTTTTTTCCACTCTAAGGAGAGAAACAACCAAGAAAATTAAACCAGTACATTGTCAATAATATAAAGCAACAGTGGGTTCTGGTAAGTTTATACATCAGATACAAATGAGAGAAACCAATAGAGTACATTCACTAACTAGTGACATAATAGTAGAAACTAGGGGTAAGAAAATCCTTTGAAAAGTATCTCAGAGGCTTTATATAATTATTGAATGCGACCTATGCAATTTCCTACACAAAACGATATGCTAGTTGAAGGATAACATAAAATAAATCCCAACACCAATCTATATAATGAATCGACCTGATATTCAAAAGTAAAGCATCATAAAAAGGAAAGGAGCAAGTTAAACATGTTGTCGTTGTATAAGAAGTTGGGGAGGAAAATAAATTGTTGATATCATCCTCAATATTGTAGCTAACATAGAGGACTACATGCCAACTAAATGGTCAAAAAGAAACTAAATCTTGGACAGGAAACATTATATATATTATATATATATATATATATATATATATATAATTATATATATATAGTAAAGAAAACAAAATTCTCAACCAAGGCGCAAAAATTACCTATGAAAGCAGGGTATTAGCACCGTGTGCAGCTGAATAGAAACAAACAATGTAAATATCAACCACAAAATGACATAAATGGAAGACAAAAAAATAATAATAACAACAAAGGTATTGGAGAAAGAATGCACCTAGTGGGACAACACATGAAAACATAAATCAAAACCTAATGACCCTATGACAATGTGAAAATGGTTGCCTATAACAAAACAGTAATAATCAAATAAAGGTCAAAAAAAAAAAATTCATTTAATTTGAATGGCATAGTGGATATCACTTAGTATAGAAGAAAAAAAGAGCAAATCATACTTGTATGTTTGTAATCCATTAATATCATCACTAGGGTCGATGCCATGACAAGGTCTTTGTTCCTATGAAAACTTTGGTAGAAGAAGAGTTATAAACTCAAAACCATAAGGGAACCACATTAAATTCCTTTACCTCTGAAAAACAAATTGTATATAATACTACATAAAGAAAAACAAATTATACAGACCAAGAGTTAGTGTGATGCTCTGAGTATGTGAGATAATGCAAAAATCAGTAGCATTTAGATGTTGAAGGAAACAATTGTGATGATGAAGCAGGCTACCAGGTGTTCTTTTTCCAGAGTGCCATGGCATCACCAGAAAATTTAAATTAAACAAAAATTATGGGAATGACCATGTGTGCATACATGCTCATAGTAATTGACCACATTTCCTCCAGAGTGCACTAGTAGAAAATGGCTAATTAGTTACTAAAAAAATGACTAAAATTTGCATATAAATGACCACTTTTCAGTTGGTGACCAATAGTAGCTACTTTACAGTATCTTATAACGTGACCAAATTTTAGTCTTTTTTAGCTTATTCATTAATTTGTTGTCTCAATTTTATCATCTATTAGTATATTTAGTCATAAATTTGGTCATTAATTTAGTCATTAATTGTCGCAATTAATGACCAAATATACAACAAAATATATTAATATATGATTACCCAAGAAAACCAATTAATGACCAAAGAAATATGACCAAAATGTTGGTCATGTTATAAGATACTATAAATTAGCTATTAATAGTCATATATATGTAAATTTTAGTCATCATTTGAAATCAATTAATGACCAAAGAAATATAACTAAATTTTGAGTCATGTTATAAGATACTATAAATTAGCTACTAATAGTCGTATATATGCAAAATTTAGTCGTCATTTGTAATCACAAATTTATCATTTGCAATAGTCATTTATATTTTTTTGGTAGTTTCATATTCATTATATAAATGACTAATTTAGTATTTTCTATTCATTTCATTTAATTTCATTAATAATCATTATAAATGACTAATTTAGTCATATATTCCTTTTATTTTTGTTCATCATTAATCAATATGAACTACTAATTTAGTATTTTTAAATTGATTTTGTGTTCATTATTAATCAACATAAATTAATGAGTATGATTTTGCAACTAAATTAAGAAAAATATCATACAATGTGCATGTTCATCTAATATAAAATACAAAGTTACATATATTAATTACAATACTAAATAATATCAAGTGAAAATATAAATAATTTCAACCAAAAAAAATTTATTATAAAAAATTTCAAGGATTACAATATGAGATTCCAACTTAATATTGGTTGGACTACAATTTACTCATGAAATAATGTTTTATCATTTCAAAACATTATCATTGTCTTGCCAAGGCATTGCAAGTGAATTCACCAACTCTAAGACTTGACCATCAACCTCTATATGTGTGTCTTACACAAGATATTGGCTCTAAGGGTATCACTAGACTGGTTCTCTTCTCTCTCTCTTTTTGCATTTGTCGCTCAAGTGTAATTGTTCTCCTATTTCTTCAGTTCATGCTTCTTACCATCAATACTGAGTTCCTCTCTTGGAAATGAAACAAGATACAATGTGAAGTATAAGAAATGAAAGACGATGAATAGTTGAATATAAACTAAAGTAGAGTATAAAATATTTATACAACATATACCTCAACATCAGTAATGTCAATGTCATTTCCCCCCATAAAGAAAGAAACTCAAACAAGTTTTCTTCAGTTGGGAAATAGTGGCCACTATGTGGGGAGATGACCTTTATAAACAAAACAAATAAAACATCACCATAGAAAAGAACGCCTTAGTAACTTAGTATTCAACATTCAGAGAAAACTTAGGCACAAACATGCCAACTAAGTTACATGCTAAAAAGCTCAGGTTATAGATAACTTGTTTAAACAAATAATATTAAGTGTGATGTCTAATCCTTGTTGTTTTATTCATAGCAACATTTCGTTTTCTAATGCATGCACTTGGTCAAGTATATAGACAACCTGGGGTTCCTCAAATAATGACATGAAAGTAAAATTTTTTAATAGTCATGATATTAACACAAAACAACTAAAAGGAATTCAATTAATATCGTGTAATGCTAAAATCATATTCAAGATTTGGATGTTTTTTAAATGGACATTATACCAGATACTTTCAATTTCATAGTTTAAATACATACAAAAATCAAAAGAAACGTTCAATATACATTCAAATAATAAAGAGAGGATATCATGGAATGAACATTACAATTATAAAACATCTGTTTACCTATCCACTAGTGTCTTGTCTAGCATTCCTAAAACATTTTCTTACCCAAATTAACCATGAAGTGAAATAATCACAACATTAAAAACCATTAAAATCCCTACTAGAAACATTTCCAAAGTCAATGGCTTAAGTGCCTAAAGGATCTCGAATAACAAATGAATCATATCCAGAACATGCTCTACATTGTCTCCCCATCCTTTCTCCAATCGCATTTCTTGTAACCTGCCCACACCAGAGTCAAGTAACAATCAAATGAAAGCTACGTAGATGATCCATGTAGGAGTTGTATAAGTGGCAAAGTTCAAAAGGATTGGTAGCAGACCTCACCAACAGAAGGGAAAAACTACTCAATGAGAAGACTAGGACTATGAACGAACATACCATATAGTTAATAAGTTGAGTAACTAGGCACAAAGTAGTTATAGCGGAAAGAAGGAAATCTACCTTGAGTCATTTTAGTGGTTACACAGAACTAGATTCAACGAAAGAGACAAAGATAAAAGAAAGTGCTTTGTGCAGACTATTACCCATTGAAGTGGATGATTCTATAGGAGAATAATTTTCTCTCATTCTTCACATCCAACCAACCAACCATGCAATGCCTGACAACCACCACTATCTGACAACATGCTATTGTATCTCTGCCACCTACATTAGTCATATACATTCTCACCCATCCACTAAGAACACAAGAATGAACATAGGAGTGTAACTATATAATTATTATTATTTTCAAATAAGTTAAACCCTAGTGTTCAATCACCTTGTCAGACTCATCATCAAGATGTTATTCAGGAATACAAATTTGTATTGGCACAATGTTATGAAAAAAGTAGTGAAGGAAACAAATAATTCCTATTATAAATTCTAGCCTAATGCTAAGATAAAACTATACCAAATATAAATATTATTCCCTAAGATAATAATACCATAAGAACTTTGAATACATACTCATTGCATTCTACTAGATGAAGTGAAACATAATGAGATCAACCAGACCCTTCTAAAATTGTGAGAGAAAATTGTTTTGGTGGAGCCATTGCAACACAACAGTGTAAGAGAAACAAATCAAGCTCGCAGCTATCATCACACATACAAATAAATTCCAAATAGTATTTGTAAATTTGGTAAACATGGCTCATAACAACTCTTTGCAACCTTAAATCTCAAAATTTACCATGTGAAGGATATATCTCCGTAAATGAAAAAGAAAACCCTTTGACTCACCAACAAATGTAATGGTAGTATTCAAAAAGAATGAGTGACCATTTTGTTTCCATGTACCTGAATGCACATTTGCAAAAACCACCAGAAATTGCAATGGTTGTTGCATTACAAATGCAGAAAAGCCACATGGGTGGCATTCCCTCAATAGTTTCTTGAAAAAATCATGACATCTTCCATAGCAAGCTTCTACCAAATTCTTGTGTTTTAGCTTTGATTGATCAAGTTCAGTTGTTTACAACTCAATGGATTTATGTAAAGATAAATAAAGCATTCGATGCAAAAGAATTTAAAATGATATATCTTGTTTACGAACACCATAATTGATCATGAGCCATTCATCTAATATAAGTAAACCTGAACTTTGTACTTATACTTCTAAATAGGTCCATGTCTCTCCTAGATCTTCATGATCAGCCATACAACTTTCTATCTCACTAACAACATGAGAATTGTCTCTTTCCATTCGTAATGTTCTTCTTATTTTATCCTCATCAAACTCAAGATTAGAATATGACACAAGCCAACACATGTAACCCAAAAGTTCTCTGAACATTGGGCCTCCTCTTCCAACATTTCTGTCTATATTAGTTCTTAGAGCAGGCTCAACTGAAGTTGATGAATGTATAGTTTTGTTTAAACCTGCATCTCTACCCTTTCAATGTACTGCTTTTGTATCAAAGAACTATCAAAAGACTCTAAAGATGTAGGATTTGGTTTTTGTTTGTTTTTTGTTATATGTACTCTAAGTGAGTTACCCAAAAATTTTATGCAATAAAAAATAAGCTAGCTTAAGGCATATGCAACTGGAAATCCACCACTTATCTGGGAAACATTCATAGATTCAAGGAAAGCTTCTTTTATTTTAGTATCTAATCCACTACTTCTTCCAGTCATACTAATCATTGAACCTTCCTAAGATGACCGACCAATTATAGCATGCCTATCTACATTTCTATCATCATCAAAATCATCTACCTCTAATACCAAAATATTATTTTTTACCCATTCTACATTATTTAGTGAACCTGCCCCAATGAAATAAAGTGAATATATGAGAGCCATTTGAAATTCTGAGATAAATGAAGGAATCGAGTGTTCAATTTCCTCCTCCCATGAATACTTGTTACTCTCATTTACGGATTCATACCTTGCATAAAGGTCAAGAATTCGATCCATGTTTTTGAATGATCAGGCCTTTTATAAGCCACGTATTTCGCCTCTTATATGTGACTCATTACAAACCATATGTCTTCTATCAATCAAACATAGACTTGATTTGAAATCGACCCTTTACTTACCTATGAAAACAAGTAATAAGTTGTTTATAGCAAATTCCAAATAAATCAGACAGTATCAATTTCTTGAACTCTAATTAGCATCAGAATAAAACCCCTAGATGAGATCAATAATGAAACATTTGGCACTGGAACAACACCCCAATTTCACATCAATAGTGAAATGTGCTCGTTAATAATAATATTACATTGTGAACTCTTGCAAAAATAGGGAAAAACATGCCTTAAGAACCCAACTCAAAATTTCCCTAATCTATGGTTGATTTTGGTCAAAAATCATGTAGGAAATTTGGTTAGATGATTGAATCAAAGTCAGCAATACAGTCAAGACATGGACAAAAATATACCTAAAACACACTTGTGATAAGATGTAGAGGCTCTCACTCCATAGGCGAAAACAAGATGTATTTTCATATTTCCAGCTAACCTTTTAGATAAATAGTCCAAAAGGTGCATTAACATCCATGGAAAGACAAACACAAAAGAAAAACAAACTTTTAAATGAATTTTCCATAACCATAATAATTTTATTTGAAAATCCACTATGTGGTTGAGATAAAAAAGTTAGTCTTCCTTAGAGTGGTGACCTGCATGTATAATTGTTGTCCCATGACATTATGCCTAACAATATGTAAGGATGATCTTGTCAGGAGCTACTTTAAGAGAACCAAATGAAAACAATGTATAAGAATGATTTGAAAGGAGTGCCCTATCCATAATAGAGAATGTAGATGATTTTGCAAAACAACAATAGTAAGGTACCAACATCATACACTTCAAGTGGACCTACATTAGTTGTATTTTTGGTGGGACAAGTAAGTTAGCACCATAGAAAAGAGCCCCTCTAAAAGATAGAAGACAAAAATATTTGGATCAACTTCAAAGAAGGGTTAGAAGACAAGGATCTTTGGATCAACTTCAAAGAAGGAAAAGAACAAATAGAAGCATATGAACCAAATGAAACTCCTACTATACATCTACTTTGTATAAATAGTATACAAAATAAAATATCTCCACAAAAGGAATAGAACTCACTAGTAAATGTGATTAAGAATTTATAAAGCAATGCCAAGTGGATGTCCAAAGGATGTGGAGAATTGTGCAATAGCAATATCAAGTGGTATGATATTGTCCATAGATTTCTTTATGTTAATGTTTGAAGGATGTGGAGAATTGTGCAATAGCAATATCACGGAAGTGGCATGATATTGTCCATAGATGCCTTTATGTTAATGTTTTAAATTGAAGGCCAAATTTTTCAAATGGAAAATTCAAAATAATTGTAAGAATTTAAAAAACATAATCTTAACATGGAAACTAAAAATTACATCCCATGTTCTCAGCTACATCATTTTCTCATTAACTCTATTTCAAACGAGTTTGTGCATCACACGGCTCTTACATTATTACATTTAACAATGTTGGCAAGGTAATGTTCTCAGAGAATTTTATGCGAGGGATGTATCATTAACATACCCATAACCTAGTAATAAGTCCTCTTTCCAAGACACACGCACCCAGAAAGTTAAAACAATGCTCCACTATTGTAGTAAGCTCAATATCCCCTTCATTTCCTTGAACTACACTTGAAAAGGTTAGCTAGTTAACTACTCAAGGCACAAGAAATGCTAAACTGAGGAGCAAGTGAAAATAACATTAGATATGCAAAGATCACATCACCATGAGATGGTCACATTCTCCAGTGCAAGAGATGAAAAGTTGTTTCAAATTATCAAGTAACATGTCTAGAAAATTCACTTTCATTACAAGCCTTTGTATTAGAATTGGCAAAGTAAAAATATGCAAAGAAAAATGTTATAAAATTATATATTATGGAGCAATGGAACACATAAAATATTGTAGAAATATAAACACAGAAAACGCATAAAACAAGGGAGACATAGATATACGTGGTTCACCTAGTTTGGGCTACATCCACCTCAAATAGCCAGTCCTTCCTTTCTATTATCCAGCAAAATGAAGAGACGCAACCTACAGCAAATCTGTTGTAATATCATTTGCTTTCTCTCACGGTCTCACCTCTCTGTTTCTCACTCGGAGAATACACATCTATTACACAACCTCAAATACAATGCCCTCATATGAAGAGAGGGGTTTCCTTCTAGGGAAAAAAACCCTAAACTAAACATAAGTTATACCATCAAATCATCTGCCTAATGAACGGCCTAGATTGACTAGAAATTACTATACTTTTACAAGGCAATTTTACATATGTTTTTAGCTTCAAGGGCTCTGCCCCTGAGCCCTCGCCAGGGGATTATTGACCCCCGGACCCCCCAGCCG
>APFE031698627.1:29733-51985 GCA_000404065.3 Pinus taeda | reverse complement strand
TTTAGCTAGATTTGGGAAGAGCACCTCCACCACATTAGACAGGTTCTCCAAACGCTGCGGCAACACAAGCTATGTGCCAATTTGGAGAAATGCACTTTTGGCATGACCCAAGTTCAGTATCTGGGATACATTATTGATGAACGGGGGGTGCATGTGGATCCAGCCAAGATCCAAGTCATTTAGGATTGGCCATCTCCAACCACTCTGACAGAGCTTCGCAGCTTTCTAGGTCTTGCCAATTTCTACCGCAGGTTTGTGTTGGGATTTTCTCATATCACTTGGCCCTTGAGTCAAGTCACCAAGGGAGGAGAGAAAGAAAAAATCTTTTGTTTTGAATCTCAATAGAAATCATTCACAGAGTTGAAACATCGCCTCTGCTCAACACCAGTGCTCACATTACCAGACTTGCAACAACCATTTGAGATCGAGATAGATGCATCTGACTATCCTATTAGGGCAGTCATTACTCAACACGAGCATCCAGTGGCATATCACAGTGAGACACTTTCAGACACATTCCAGAAGTATCACACTTATGACAAAGAGATGTATTCCATTGTGCGAGCCTACTGACAATGGAAGAATTACATTTTGGGGAAGGAAATGGTCATCCACAAAGACCACTGGCCCCTGCAGTTCATACAGATGCAAGGGAAGTTCCAAAATGATTTCCATCAAAAGTGGTCCGCATACCTGCAACAATTCCATTTGAATATCAAGTATAAGAAGGGCAACACCAATAGTGTTACAGATTGCCTCAATGGACCACTGATCATGGCGTTAACCACTGTTCTCAACTCTTGTGGGCACGAGACTTTTGATTGACCACTTCTCTACAAAAGCGACCCAGAATTCAGCCATACATACCAAACACTCTTGGAGGGTCAACATGTTCTATATTTTCACCTCCAGGATGCCCTATTATGCCACCTGGGTCACCTTTGTGTTCCTTCAAGCGAGTGTGCCTGGATGATTTGGGAAGCACACTACAGTCGGGCTACTGGGCATTTCAGGGTCGAGAAAATGGTGGCAGTACTGCAAAAGTATTTCTATTGGCCGAGTCTTCGACAGGATGTCGGGAAGTACATCAGATCCTGCACTGTCTATGCCATTGCAAAATCGACCATCAAGAAGAAACGCCTCTATACTCCACTGCCTACCCCTAGTCGACCTTGGGAATCCATCTCCATGGATTACATGTTGGGCCTTCCTTCTACTAAGCATGGAAACGACTGTGTTTTTGTGGTCATCAACAGGTTCTCGAAGATGGCCATTATGGCGACTTGCAAGAAGAATATCACAGCAGAAGGCACTTCTAAACTCTTCTTTGAATGAGTGTGGGTACACTTTGGGATCCCACAGTCTATCATATTAGATTAGGGAAACAGGTTCCTCAGTACATTTTGGTCCAATATCTGGTCGATGCTAGACACAAAACTCACTAAGTCTACAACCTTCCATCCCCAAACTGATGGCCAAAAAAAGGTTGTCAACGGGATGATCATACACATTCTACGCATGTACAGGTCAAAGCATCCACGCACATGGGATGAGAGTCTCCCCTATGTTCATCACAGTTATAACCGAGTTCTCCATAGCTCGACTGGCCACAACCCTTTTCAGGGGGGCTTGGGATTCCATCCACTATGTCCCATTGATGTGGCCATGCCATTTGCAAATACTCAGGTAGATTCGGCTCATGTCCAATCTGAAAAAGATAAGGCAAACAACTTCATTGAGCACATCCAACATATCTTCCAGTAGGTCCATGACATTCTAGAGAAATCAAATGCAAATTACAAGCAGCAACATGATCAACATCAAGTGCCACACAAGTTTCAGGTGGGCGACAAAGTCTGGTTGCATTTGCAAAAAGGAATGCCTTACTGGAGCCTATTAGAAACTCAGACCACTCTGATATAGTCCTTAGACCATTACCAATGTTGTGGGAGACAATGCATTTGATCTCAGCATTCCCCCATTCCTTAGCCTGCACCCAGTGTTCAATGTGGACTGCCTTTGGCCATACTTTCCACCATTACTAGACACATTTGACATTGTAGAACAACTCACACCAACAGAGTTAAATCCATATTGCATGGGATAATCTGCAACTGATTGGATCACGGACACGCATATCAAGCATACTCGCCAGTAGGAGATCCAACTGTATCAAGTTGTCAAAGCAGGCCAACTCCTTCACTAGGTTCTAAGTTTAGCAGAAGTTTCCTCATCTCATGGAGGAACTCAATGCAATGGTAACCATTGCTTCCTAAGGGGGGAGGAATGATCAAGGTAGATATTGGTGGCCACCCACCAATTCCACTTGGACCCCCACCATTTTTTCTTTCAGTTTTTAAGTTTCCTTAATTGTAACACAATTTACTATTTTTAGTAGTTTTTCAAGTCCTAAAATTCCAGAGCCATTTTGAGGCCCTAAATGACGTTTTTTTGGCAATCTACCGACAATGATTTTATGTTTAAAATCGTCTTTTCCATCATAGTCCTTAGAGATATCTTTCCAACAGGGTAGCATGTGCGTCAAGTGGAGATAATATGACCAAGTCCCGACCTAAGGAAGTTGGTTGTCAAACTAACCCCAACAGGGCCCATAAACTCTTGGTGTTACATCTCCTCGGGTTAGGGTTTTTTGGTTGTTTAGGGTTTTTTGTTATTGTTCAATAATAAGAAGGCCCTTGAGCCTCATTGTAAGGTAGTTTAGAGGCATGTAGCCACCACATCTCTTCTTAGGGATAAGCTACCATCACCCGAGCTAGTTTATTTACATTTCTGTTACTAGGCATATTTCAGTATTTTACATTAATGAAATGAAGTATTATTTCTGTTGCATCTCTGTATTTATGGTTATATATGTAATTTGTTCCTTTCCTATTTAGATATGGATCAAAAATTCTCTACAACTTTTAAAAGTAGAGAAAATCATGTAGAAGAAAGTCAAGGAGACCAAGCAGTTTGAGTTTGATGGTGTCAAGCCCTAATGGCTTGAGTTTTGACTTATCTACAAAGTAGATTGCTCCATCTACATTGTCACTAAGTTATTTAAATAAATATCTTCAAAAGGTCATGTGGAAAGTTGCTCCTAAATCAAGAAACCATGCATCTTTCCATGAAGCAAGTGAAGCATTAAACAACTCTTGAGTTGCTCCAATATTGCAATGTGCCACAATATAATGAGCAGATTCTGGGGCTTTACCTTTCCATTGATCTGGTGATTTCCCTTTCTCTTCATTCCTTTCCTGTTTGATTCTATCGCAAGAGAGCTTAGATGTGGAAACATCATGTCCATTTATGTTACATCGAATACAATGAAGATCATATATTCCTCCTTGATAATATCTACCCCCCTACCTCTATTATTCTTCCTTCCACATCCTCTTATGCCACCTTTTCCTCTAGAAGAATCATGTGCCTGAATCTTCTATTTTTGTGCAAGGCACGCAACTTCTTCAGAATATTGACCAATCATCTTCTTCTTCCTAAAATATTTATATCTTTCAGCAAACTTCTCCACAAGAGAGTCAAAGGAAATCTCCTTAAGTTTGCCATTGACTTGTAATGATTCAAGATAAATAGAATGTGTGGGATAGAGTTCCTTGACAAAAGTTGTGAGAGGAACATCTATTGTAACTCCAATAGCTTTTATATCATACATAATGGCTCTTATTTTAGAGGCTAAGGCAAGGGGATCATCATATTTCAATTCTAAATTGAACAATTTGATAATTAATTGGATTACTTCAAGCTCATAGTGTGAATCATATAAAAAATTTAGCTTCTTTAAGGCTTCAAAGGAATTTGTAAATGGTGTAATATGACGACTCACCTCTTCATTGATGATGTTGCAATAAAGGCATAGGATTTGTTATTCTTGTTCTCCCATATGGTGAGCTCTTTGTGAGAAGTAGGATTTTCTTGAGGATTTCCACCTTCTCTTTGACAAACTCCTTTCCACAACTCATTGAAAATGAGTGTATGCTTTATCTTTCTAGACCATTCATCGTAGTTCGCTTTTCTAGAGAGGTCTACTCCAACTATGGAAATAAGAGAATGCATCTTGAAATGGAATTATGAATTGTGCTCTAAATAGTCGAAATTTACTATATGTCTCTATAAATAAAATTATCCATCATAACATGGTATGTAATAACTCAAAAATAAATGCTAAAATATGAACCAACACATTGCTATAGCACCATTTGCCACTCTTGGTAGATTTGATGCTCTAGTTATGGCCTAGGGAAACCCTTCCATTCCAGACTTGGTCCAAAATCTAAAAACAATGTTTTATTTCCTATACGCTAATTTGCCATGTTTTAAAAGTGTGTACATGCAGGTAAATATATACCCACCTGCGCATATGTGTTAAAACACTTAAAACTAAAAAATTTCCTTAATTTCAGGCAGATTTTACGGGTTTTACCTATTATTCACCTACTATGGCCCATGGCCCAACTATTTCCCAACTGAAAAAAACTAATTTGGAAAAGTATAAATAAAACTCCATGGGAAGGCCTAAGAGGGGAAGACATGAGATATTGATATTATAGTTGATTGATCCTTGATTGAGTCTGACCAAATCCCTGTGCCTCCTGCACTCCCCAAGATTTAGGAAACTCTTGTTTCCTCTTTTGAGATATCCTTGATCCCTCTTGTGATATCCTTGTGTATGCTGATGGAGGAATATTTCTGAGGCCGAGACAGAACAAATCCTGAGGACAGTTCCGCTTGGAGCTAGAGGAAGACTCAGGTTGTAGTTTTACATCTTTCTTGTAGCTTACATCAATAAAGAAATGATGTTCTTTTCATGATATTTATTGTGTTTATGCATTGATACATGTTGTGATTTGTTTATAAATCTTATATTAATGCGTAATTGTTCATTTTCTTATATGATGTAACGTATATATCATGAATATGCTTTATTTTACTGCTATTGTATATGCTTTGCTTGGATAATTTACAGGTTTCAAAGGCACTGGATCTACCCAAACGTAGGACCTCCGAGTAAGATCACTTCTTCCTAGTTCAGTAGTATAAGCATTTAGATTATTTGTCTGAGCATTTATTGTTGTTGTTTGCTTCCGCTCTGTTGGGTTTTTCAACCCAAGACCCTAGGGTGTTCACACCCGCAACAGAATTGGTGACTATGCTGGGGATAACATTCTTGTTATTTCTGGTTTTGGCTGTTTGTTCTCAATCAGGCTTTGTTTTCTTAATTGCTTGCTTTTACAGTGCCCTTGACTCATTAGCTTCCCAGGCATCAAGTCTGATCTTCTGGATCAAGCCTTGATTTTTTGTTTTTCTTAATTGAGCCTTGTATACACTTTGTTCTTGGAGTACAGTCGTGTATACATGCCAGTTTCCTCAAATAGACTCGCATATACATGAGTTTCTTGTGTTTGAAACACGTGTGCATGCCTCTGTGGCATTACACAGTTGCGTATACAGATTTTTGAATTATTTTTTTTTTCAGAATATTTTGGCCCATTAGGTCTGTTTCCTGGTGAATTCTACTATTTTCTAGTCATCCACTGTCTGTAGAACTCTATTCTCTTTCAAGTTTTCGATTTCGAATCTCCTTCTCAGTGAAAAGCCTAGTTGGCCTAGGATTGCTTTTTGAGTAAGGTTTTGGTTTTTGTCTTGGGTTCAAGGCTTATGCCTAAAGTTATTGGATGTTTTAGTTTTCCAGAACAAGAATTTGGTTTCAGTTTCATTTATAACCCAGATTTGAAATTTCTTTGCTTTGCTTTCCCTTTTTGTTTACCTTGTTGTTTTTCGTGATTTTTTAGTGTCTCTTTGCCAAGCTTGAGAGTCTTTCTTGACATTTTGTTGGTTTGTTGAAGTATAGTACTACTATTTAGATCAGTTTGTACAAGTTTGCAATCCTTTTCAATCCAAGTTTCATTTATTAATGAGTTTTATAACTTGCAAATTTTAAGGACTCTTTTTGCTTATTTCTTGATCTTTGAAATTTAGTAGTTATTTTAGTGACCTTGAAAATTTATTTAGTTTTCTAAAAAGGAAAAAGACAAAAAAATAGTTTTTGCTTTTCTTTTTCTTTCCAAACTTTTGGTTTTTTGGTTTCTTTTGTTTTGTTTTGAGCAATTGTGAAATTTTTCGATTGGTTTTGCTTGGTTTCGAGGGAAGTTTGTGTTTGGACTTGTGCCCTCTTTGTAGTCAAGTTAGCCTATTGATCTTGTGAATGAACACATTTGCTTCTTGTATGAGCATCCATGCACCATCAATATAGTTTGCATTAAGATAGTTTTCATTGTAGGCATTTTAGTCTTTTTGTTTGATTATGAGTGTGTGGTGTATGTTTTCTGGAAAAAGAAAAATTTGCTTATAGAAGTTTATTCGTAGAACTTTATAGAAATCCCTTTTCATCGAAGAAAAATAATTGCATACATATATTTAGGTTTCTATTGATTTTTTTACGTCAAAACATCATAAGTTGCACTCTCATTTTACCCATGACTTAAAGAACAACCTCTTTAAAATCAAGTGCTTTAATAAAAAGAACTAGAAATTTTTATTTATCATTAACAAACACCAACAAGTTTAAGTTCTTTAGGGCCTTGGATTAGGTGAGTGGAGAGTTAACTCTCCAAGGCTACTCAAACTATCAAACATGGAAGTTGAATAATGAGTGAAATCCAGTGTCGTTAGAAAGATCGGGAAAGCTCCGTAACTGGGAGTCAAGCATGAGGGAGAGTGAAGACAAGGAAGAGAGATACCCCCTCTCCCACTTGTTGGATCCCGCCTCACGACTGTTCCGCCCAAATTTTGATACAAATTGGTGCCCATAGTTTCCATTCCTAGGGACCACATAGGTGGCTGCGGAGGGGAATCCCGTGGCACCTGGGGTAGACGGTGCATCACATTCATCAGTACTTCTGAGGGTACCCTTGCGAAGCTTGGGTGCTTGCACCGGCAAAGGCTTTTGTCTGGAGGTCAGGGTAATTGTTTCTGTCACCTTCGCTGGTAGGCCTGGGCCGTCATTATCCCATACTATCTTCGAAAGGTCCCTTACTTCACTTTCTTGTACTTTGGTGTCCAGTCCTCATCACCCGGAGCAGAAATACTTGGAATTTGATTGATTAATTGCATATTTAGAGACTTTATAGTCGAGTTCTCTTTGCTCTTTGTATTTAGTTGGCTTTAGGTGGATTTGTCTTGGAACTTTTGGACTTTAGATTATGAGTGACTGACCTACCACTCCACCGGTCTTGAAAGGCTTTTGACCTTTTTTTTTAAAGTTGCGGAGTTTCCTCCTTAAGGGTAAAGGTTTTGATTGTGCATATATCTTCCTTGGAAATTCATTTGTACATTCCCGCAAGGGAATGATCTGTGAATAAGTTTGGTATGGCCAATATTCCTGTGGAGCCTAACCAAGGTACCCTTCCAAAAGGGGATCCTTGTGCTTTTCCTTTCTTTGGAAATGTTGGTTCCCCCTTTTTGGCCACATTGAATATTCCTGGATTGAATGTTGGACTACCAATTTGGCTATGGTCCACTCCGAATATTCCAAATGTTCTTGAATCTTCTCAGATGAATGGTTTATTTCAAGGGCATCAAATGGGTGTTAATTGTTCATCTTATTTGAAAGAGAAATCTAGTATTCATCTTTCTCCTTTCTCTTTTAATAAGAGATCTAAAAAGAAGAGAAAGAGGAAGATGAAGAAGAAGAATAATTCTATCCATTCATCACCAACCTCGGAAAGTCGTGTTGGAGATGAGACTTCATCCCCTGCAAGTCATGCTGGGGGTATAAGTCTAGTCACTGCAAGTCATACTAGAAATTCACCACTAACCTCTACAAGTCATGTCAAAGATGAGCCTTCAGCCACTGTAAGTCATGCTGGGGGGCATAATTCTAGTCACTGCAAGTCATACTAGCAATGCATCACCAACCTCTACTAGTCATGTTGGAGATGAGCCTTCAGCCCTGCAAGTTATGCTAGGGGCATAAGTCTAGTCACTACAAGTCATACTAGCAATGCATCACCAACCCCTGCGACTCATGTTGGAGATGAGCCTTCAGTCGCTACAAGTCATGCTGTGGGCATAAGTCTAGTCACTGCAAGTCATACTAGCATTACATCACCAACCCCTATGAGTCATGTTGGAGATGAGCTTTCAGCCACTACAAGTCACACTTGGGGCATACATCTAGTCACTGCAAGTCATACTAGCAAAGAGTCACTAACCTCTGCGAATCATGTTAGGGACTTTCCACGAACCACTGCTAGTCATGCTGGCGGAATGGATGTTGTTTAGAAACCTAAGAATTGAAGTATTAAACCTAATTTCCTTGTAAGATATGCAAGGGAGACCATCTTACTCATTTATTCCCTGGTATTCCAGAGGTACAAAGGATATGATCTGAGTCTGAGGGTTCTTCTACTCCTGAAACTGATATGGTTTCTCAATATTCTCATCAACCATTGGTTGATAATGTGGTTGAGCCAATGAAATCTCTAGCTGATTACACTCCTCTTTTGGGGGGGGAAGCGCCCAAAAGCAGAGTCTATTTGATTTCTAATATATAGTCTTCTAGTATAGGGGGCATTCTAGTTTCTTCAAATGTTCCCCCTCCAAGTTCTAGGAGTGTCTCCTTTGATTAGCATAGTCTTATCGAGCCTCATCTTCCTTCCGTTGCACCTTTCCAAATAAAGATTAGAGTTAATTCCACAAACGTTTATCAATGTATGGTGGATGAAGGATCCTCTATAATTATTATATCCTCCTTGACTTGGAAAGCTTTGGGTTCTCCAAAGTTGTTGACAACTGATAGTTAGTTGTTATCATATGATAGAAGACCTGTTAAACCTATGGGTGTTATTCCTCAATTGCCTATTACTTTAGGTGGGAAGATTGTTTTTATCGATATGATGGTGGTTGATCGCCCTTTAGACTTTAATATGCTACTTGGGCATGATTTTGTCTATGCTATGAATGTTGTGGTGTTTTCACTCTTTCGAGTGATGTGTTTTCCTCATAATGGGAATATTGTCACTAATGATTAGTTTGCATCTAATAATCACCACCCTAATTCGAATTTACTATAGAATACCCTTTCGTTTGTTCGAAGTGTTCAAGTAGAATCTACCCCGCCACGGGTGAATTATGTGGTGTTGAATCCTCAATTTTCAATTTCTTCTGAGAAGGATACTTTGAACTATTATTTTCCTTCTTGGGACTTGGTCCCGGAAATTGACCGAGTGATTCCTCCTATGGGGACACGGACCCCTTAATTACCTCTTTTGATCCTTGTAGTTCTCATCATTCCTTGGAGTTTGATTTGTCTTCACAGGAGAACTTTTTGAAGCCATGAATTTTGACTACCAAAGGAGTCCTTGGCCTGAGCCCTACAAGGGGTTTGTCTAGAAGAACTATTATGCGTAATCCGCAAGGCTGCATGGTTCCCTATACCATATTGTATATATAAGGTACGCATTTTCAAGATTTTTATTCTATAACACAAGCTTTTATATGAAGTTTATATATGGCATGTATTAATTTTTTTTTCTAGTGTTCCTACTTATGTCTACAGAACTTGGAAGACTTCTCCTTTGGACATTTTTATGGTTGATCCGCTCTGACAGGTATTGGTTCTTGAAACTGGCATATTGGTTAGGTTTTTCACCTGCATTATTCATTTATCAGTTTCCTTTTCCATTTTGGCCTTAGGATCAACCCCACCAAGATATGACACAAAACCTTCTTATTTCTTAGAAGTGTCATGACTTGTGTGGTAGAGCCTCCCTTATCATGGGCGCCCTAGATAGTACCTTGTTGCCACTTGGAACCCATACTAAAATTTTGTTCTTAGGCTCAGGAGTCCTCTTTAGTCCCACCATGAATTTTGCAATGAAGCCTTATTCTTCTACTTATTTACTATTTTTCTGGCTTTATACCCTAGAGGCTCTTTTATGTTGAGTTATACTGTTGCATTGCATGTTTACCATTTGTACCTTTTGGACTTGAGTCAGCTTCACTTGGACTCATGTTTAAGCCACCTTTTGACCATGTCTTCTACAAAATCAACCTTGCAATCACTTAGCTCTACAAGTTAACGCACCTTCTTACCTGTGGAAAGAACATTCCTTTGAGTGTCATTGACCAATTTCATCACCTTGCATTAACCATAGGAATGTTCCCCTCCTAAGAACTAGTGCATATGTATTTGGACACTCTTTCTTTCCAATGTACTATGGCATTCTTTTATTCTTTTTTCAGGCTTCACAAAATGAAAAAGACAAAAAAATTATATATCCCAAAAAAGAGCAGGATCGGGATATTATTTCCATAATTGATGGCAGCTAGAGTCAGTTGTGTCACCCTTGAACAAAGAACTCAAAAAATAATTATTTCCTCCATTGGGATGGGCTTTTGTTTGATTTAGGAGAGCCTTAACCTTGTTATTGAGTCAGTACTCCTTTGATTGGTTATCTCTTCCAATCATATGGATAGTTTTCTTATGCATCCTGCATGAAAAACTTATACAAAGTTATCATATGCTGACATATAGTCACAATTAAGTCATGCTTTTGTTCAAGGGAAGTAAACCTGAGTCGGCCTCTCTACAGTGTCTCTTGACCTATTTTTCAGTCGGCCATCCCTAGTCAAAGTCATGTTTGTTATCACACCATCTATTTGGTCCTTTGCTCGTGCTATTTTGAGAAGGTCTCCATTGACTTCTTGCTAGTAGGCCATGCTCTTATCCACTACGAAAACTTTCTCTGAGAGCAGATCTAGAGCCATACCCTGGCCCTATTTTCATTATTGATAGCTCACCTTTTGCTCAGCATTGATCAGTATCATGGGTCTTTGACTGAGTGGTTTCCCTTGTGTTCGACATCAGCTTTCATTATCACACATTGGAATTCATGCAGTGCCTTGGTTTCCATTTGACCCTATTAGTGTATTCCTCACCTTTATGTCAACTTTCATTATTGGTTGGTTTAGAGGGTTTCTATCGTGTGCTAGCTACATCTTGTGTACGTCGAAACGTGCTTCGGTTGGGTTACTACATATTTATTCATTTGATTCCTTCCAAATTATTGGCCTACGGGTTACACTCGTGCTAGATTGATGAAGGATGCCTTAATGCCTTCCTTCTAGCAAATATTTTTCCATCGAATTTAGCTCATTGCTATGGGAAAGAGATCTAGAGTCCATTTGGAAGTACCTTAGGGTTTGTTGTCATCAGTGGTAGATTCCTTCGCTATCGTCAGTGGGAAAACATCATTGACTCCCGATTAATAGATTCTTCCAGGTGTTCGACTACAGCTCATGTATTCACACTTGTTAGATTGTACTGGGTACCTTGGCACTCATCATCATTATCAATGAGTAGTATCGTGTTTGTTAGCGATATACATCAATGATCGGTAATCAAACAATTTCTCACATCATTGACTTCAGACCATTTATTCCCATTGTGTAGAAATGTACCGCGGTGGTCGATGAAGACCTCAAGTTTGCATCAACATTTCTTGGTTCACTTGTCAGTTGCTCCTATTTCTGCTAGTTGACACCATCCATATTATATGTTGCAGTTCCTTACAATGACATCCTATATGTTGGCACCCGAGTTGCACTGTAGTACCATTTATTCCACCATTTGACTTGGTACTTTTTGGATCAGCTTTATGACTTCAGTGATCAGCTTCATACTTCAGCATCATTGTTCAATTCTTTATATGTGATATTCAGACATGTACTTACTTGATACGATCGAATGATCCATTATGTATTTTCAGTTCCTTTATACTTGTATGCATATTGGATCCACTTTTGTACTTGACATGTGGACATACTTTACTATCTCTAAGCATGGGTATGCCCACCTCAGTAAGAAATTTCTTTCTGCTCTCTTTCACTAGCTTGGCAAGCTGAATTCTAGTGAACTCCTCCTCAGTCTCGGCATGATTCCTTCTATACACTTAATACATTTCGGCCATCATGTACCCCTTATGACCTCATATATTAGGGGGCATCTGTTATAGCACCATTTTCCACTCTTGGTAGATTTGATGCTCTGGTTATGGCCTAGGGCATCCCTTCCTTTCCAAAATTTAAAAAATAGTGTTTTATTTCCTATACACTACTTTTCCATATGTTAAAAGTGTGTACATGCGGGTCAGTATATACCCAACCCGTGTATATGTGTTAAAACACTTAAAAATAAAAAAAAAAAATCTCCTTAATTTCAGGCAGATTTTACGGGTTTTACCTATTACTCACCTACCATAGCCCGTGGCCCAACTGTTTCCCAACTGAAAAAACTAATTTGGATAAGTATAAATAAACCTCCATGGGAATGCCTATGAGGGGAAGAGATGAGATATTGATATTATAGTTGATTGATCCCTGATCGAGTCTCACGAAATCTCTGTGCCTCCTGCACTTCCCAAGATTTAGGAAACTCTTGTTTCCTCTTTTGAGATATCCTTGATCCCTCTTGTGATATCCTTATGTATGCTGATGGAGGAAGATTGTTGAGGCCGGGACAGGGCAGATCTGGAGGACGGTTCCGCTTGAAGCTGGAGGAAGACTGAAGTTGTGGTTTTCCATCTTTCTTGTAGCTTACATCAATAAATAAATGTTGTTTTGTTCCTGATATTTATCGTGTTTATGCATTGATACATGTTGTGATTTGTTTATAAATCTTATATTAATTCGTAATTGTT
Source organism: Pinus taeda (assembly GCA_000404065.3). Lineage (NCBI taxonomy): Eukaryota > Viridiplantae > Streptophyta > Pinopsida > Pinales > Pinaceae > Pinus > Pinus taeda. The sequence goes on along the minus strand of APFE031698627.1, from coordinate 39,266 downwards.
CATTTTCTTATATGATCCAACATATATATCATGAATATTCTTTATATTATTGTTGTTGTATATGCTTTTCTTGGATAATTTACAGGTTTCAAAGGCATTCGAAGAAGTAGAGGGTTTGAACCCTGTGGGATCTACCCAAACGTAGGACCTTCGAGTAAGGTCACTTCTTCCTAGTTCAATAGTATAAGCATTTATATTGTTTTTCTGAGCATTTCTTGTTTTTGTTTGCCTTCCGCTCTGTTGGGGTTTTCAACTCAAGACCCTAGGGTATTCCCACCCACAACACACATGCTAGTGCAACCATATAATTCAACACACCATCACCTATATGAACCACTTATGAATGACCAACGCATACCATTATACCATCATATATGACCCACTACTTATACCAACGCATATACAGATTTTGAACTAGCATAAAACAATGCATGCCTCAACACATATATGATGTAACATGTATAACATATACCATCACGTATAAATTATCTTCATCGTTCAACACAATTACATATAACATTTTGCACATATATCACACATTCAAGAACATTTCACATACTAGGATTAATATCGCATAAAACACTCAACATATATCGCACATTCAAGCATTGTGCACATACAAAGTCAACACTTCAATAAACTATTGGACATCTGATAAATCAATGTTCCCCGTGTGTTTCATGACATGGACTAACCACCTCTCGTGGTGTTGGGTTTGAAGCCTAATATATTTTGTATTCAAAGGTATCATCGCATTGGACCCCAATTCATAATGGCGACGATGATTTTTATGAGCCCACCCTGGCAGGGGTTGGAGGGCAGCGCCCCTGAATCTAAAATTAGATGTAAAATATTCTTGTAAAATATTGTAATTTCATAGTCAATCAGGATCGTTCATTAGGTGAATGATCTGATGGTATAAGTTATGTTTAATTTAGGGTTTTTTTCCCTAGAAGGAAACCCCTCTCTATATATGACGGAATTGTATTGCGGTTAAATATATGTGTATTCTGAGCGAGAAAGAGAGAGGAATCTGTGTACGAGCGAAGAGGAAATTACAGTGGATCGACTATAGGTTGTATCTCTTCATTTTGATGGATAATATAAAAGGAAGGGCTGATTTTTTCTTCATGGACATAGCCTAAATTGGGTGAACCATGTATATCTATGTATCTCTCTTGTTTTATACATTTTCTGTGTTTGTATTTATGCAATATTTTATGTGTTCCATTGCTCCGTAATATATAATGTTCTAACAACTAATATCAGATCTAAAGCTCTATTTGGCTAATAAACTCGCAGGAGAGAAGGATTCCTGGTTCAAGTGGGAGCAATGGCGGAAGATGGTAGGTTTAAGGTCGAAAAATTTAATGGCCAAAACTACCAGCTCTGGAATATGCAGATGGAAGATTATATGTATCAGAAAGATTTGTACCTACCATTGAGCGGAAAGATAAAGAGTCCGACAAGTATGACAGAAACAGAATGGGATATTATCAACAAAAAGGCACTTGGAACAATATGGTTGTTCCTAGTAGCGTCGTTAGCCTTTAATATTTCAAAATAAACAACAACAGTGGGTTTAATTTCGACATTGGCCAAATTATATGAAAAACCCTCGGCCTTAAATAAGGTATTTATTATGAAGCGTTTATTTAATATGAAGACGTTAGAAGATGGATCTATTGCTAATCATTTAAATGAATTTAATATGGTTACCAGTCGGTTAAGTTCTGTAGGGGTAGCTTTTGATGATGAAGTTAGGGATTTGTTATTTATGTGTTCATTTCCAGAAAGTTGGAATGGTTTAGTTATGGCCATTAGTAACTCTATCTCTGTATCTAGTACTCTAAAGTTTGATGATGTTTTCGATGCAATCCCTAGCGAGGAAATGCGACAGAAAAGCTCTGGTGAGACATCAAGTGATGCTTTGAGGACAGAGACTAGGGGAAGAAAAATGGAAAGAGGAAAGAGCCCAGGATATCGCAGTAAGTCAAGGAAAGGTAGATCCAAGTCTAGATCGAGGATAGTGTGCTGGAAATAAAGGAAGAAAGGACACCTGAAGAAAGACTATAACTCTCAAAAGTAAAAAGAAGGAGACATGCGACAAGAAAATAATCATGAAGCGAATGTGATAGGTGATGTGTTGCAAGACTCTTTGATTCTTTCTTTAGAAAATATTATTGATGTCTGGGTGGTAGATTCAGGGGCCTCATTCCATGCCACACCTGATAGGAAACATTTTCATGATTATGTTCAAGGAGATTTTGGACAGGTTCATTTGGGTGATGATAAACCCTGTAAAATCATTGGAATGGGTAAAGTTTTCATAAAATAGCAAAATGGAAACCAATGGCTATTGAAGGAGGTAAAACATGTTCCAAATCTGAGGAAAAATCTAATTTAAAAAAGGCAGTTGCGAGGTGAAGGTTGTGTAACGACTTTTACAGGTAAAACCTGGAAGGTCACTAAAGGAGCCCTAGTAAAAGTAAAAGGAGGAAAGGTTGTTACATTGTATTTATGCAATGGTATTTCTAATTTTGTTAATGCTTTAACCTCTACAGGAGCAGATGCAACATTGTGGCATCATATGCTCGGGCACATGAGTGAGAAGGGGATGTAGATTCTTCACTCAAGAAATTTGTTGCCAGGTTTGAAGCATGTTGATTTGGAATTCTGTGAGAATTGCGTTTATGGAAAATAAAAGACAGTCAGATTCCTCAGAGTTGGGAAAGAAAATAAGAGCAAAAAATTAGAGCTTGTGCATATAGATGTATGGGGGCCTACTCAAGTATCATATCTCAGTGGCTCTCACTATTATGTTACTTTTATTGATGATGCAACGAGAAAAACCTGGATTTATTGTATTCAAAATAAATCTAATGTATTTGATACTTTCAAGAAATGGAAATCTTTGGTTGAGAATGAGACAGGAAAAAGGTTGAAGTGTCTCAGATCAGAAAATGGAGGTGAATATTGCAGAAAATAGTTTGATAAATATTGTTCAGAGCATGGGATTCGCAGAGAGAACACAGTTCCAGCAACACCACAAGAAAATGGTGTGTCATAAATGATGAACTGGACAATCATGGAGCGTGCAAGGTGCATGAGATTTCATGCAGGATTGCCTTTACAATTTTGGGCAGATGTTGTAGATATTGTTGTTAATCTAATAAACAAAGGGCCTTAAAGTTCCTTGGATGGAGGTATTCGAGAGGAGGCATGGACAAGTAAAAAGGTAAGCTACTCATTTTTAAAGACTTTTGGTTATGAAGCCTTTGTCCACATTAATAAATAAAATAGAACAAAGCTTGAGGCAAAATCAAAGAAATGTACCATTATTGGATATGGTGTTAATGATTTTCATTATCGCTTATATGATTATGAAAATCAAAAAATCATTAGGATCAAAGATCTCATATTCAATGAAAAGGTTTTGTATAAGGATCAGATGTATGAAAAGAAAACAGAGAATACACAGTGCTTGATGAGATCACAGAAAAAGTAAAGGTGCCTGAAAATCATAATGATCAATAGCCAGAACAACAACAACAACAACAAAAAGCACCTCGAAAACCTGAAATTGGTGTTAGAAGACCTACTAGGATAAGTAGACCCCTTGAACGATACTCTCCTTCATTATATTATGTATTGTTGATTGATTATGGTGAACCAGAATGTTATGAAGAAGTAGTGCAGGTAGGAACCAGGAAGAAGTGGGAGCTAGCCATGAAAGAAGAGATGGACTCCTTGGTACATAACCAAACTTGGGACTTAGTCAAGTTGCATGCGGGTAACATGACATTGCAGAATAAATGGGTTTACAGGTTGAAGGAAGAAGATGGAGGTAGACAAAGGTATAAAGCTAGACTTGTGGTGAAGGGATGTATACAAAAGAAAGGTATAAAGCTAGACTTGTGGTGAAGGGATGTATACAAAAGAAAGGTATAAACTTTGATGAAATATTTTCTCCTGTTGTTAAAATGACTTCAATCATAACTATTTTAAGTCTAGTAGCAACAGAAGATTTTCATCTTGAGCAGTTAGATGTAAAGACAACCTTTCTCCATGGGGATTTGGAGGAAGAGATCTATATGCAGTAGCCACAAGGATATGAAGTCAAAGGGAAGGATAAAATAGTGTGTGGGTTGAAGAAGAGCTTGTATGGCTTAAAACAGGCTCCAAGGCAGTGGTAACTAAAATTTGGTAGGTTTATGTCTGAACAAGGTTATAATAGATGTCACTCTAATCATTTTGTTTATCTTAAAAGGAAAAATGATGGCAGCTATATTGTATTATTATTGTATGTAGATGGCATGCTTGTTGTAGGGTCTAACATGCAGGAAATAAATGTGCTCCAAGGAAAATTGGAAAAATCATTTGCAATGAAGGATTTGGGTGCTTCAAAAAAACTTTGGAATGAGAATAACTAGAGACATGAAAAATCGCCAATTAACATAGTCTTAGAGTGAGTACATACAAAAGGTGTTGGAAATATTTAGTATGTAGAATGCAAAATTGGTTACTACACCTTTGGCTAGCCATTTCAAACTAAGTAAGGAGATGAGTCCCAAGACTCAGGAAGAGATGGATCATATGTCTAAAGTTCCATATGCATCAACAGTTGGAAGCTTAATGTATGCAATGGTCTGCACAAGGCCTAATATTGCACATGCAGTGAGAGTTGTGAGAAGGTACATGAACAATCTAGGAAAAGAACATTGGATGGAAGTGAAGTGGATTATCAGGTATTTAAGAGGTACCACACATCAAGCATTATGCTTTGGTGGTTCAAACATTTCTCTACAAGGATATGTTGATGCAGATATGCCAGGTGATAGAGATAATAGGAGGATCTCCTCAGGGTATGTGTTTACTGTAGGTGGAACAACTGTCAGTTAGGTTTCAAAATTGCAAAGTGTTGTTGCACTCTCAATAACAAAAGCAAAGCATGTTGCTACTACAGAGGTTAGTAAAGAAATGATTTGGTAAAGGTTTGTGGATGAATTGTGTAAGAAGCAGGAGTTAGGAAACTTATACATTGACATTCAGAGTGTCATTCATCTTGCAAAGAACTCAACATTTCATTCCAAGACTAAACATATACAGCTCAAGTCCCATTTCATATGGTCATGTTGAAATGTGGCAACAAGAATATTCCAATTTAATTTGTCCTTGAATTAAATTGTGAATTAAAAATGGAATTTACTCTTAACAACTACGTGGAAATAATTAATTAAGTTATTTTGACTTAATTAGTTGGAGAAATTCAAGTTAGAAGTCTTTCTAAAGTCATGCAAGAGTTATCCCTTAAATTAAAGAGATAAGCCTTAAATTAAGAAGATAAGTTGAGTTATATTTGAGTTGTAATTAGTTAACTCAGTTTACTGAGTTAAGTCCAGGTAAATTAGTTCCAAATTGTTTGAGGAACTAATAGAGAGTTAACAATCAATACGTATACTCCAGTTAACTGAATATTCCCTCATCAGAAACTCATGCATGTCTATTCTGAGAAAGAACCAGTTGAGATTAAAGTGAAGGACAGTGTACTATCAATTGCATGTGTTTTCTTATAAAGAAAACTCATGCATGTAGTCAAGGAATCATTCCTTGAGGATTGCGCAGTTCTGACAGTGTGTGAGATCAGGTGATCATCCACTTGGTAGATGAGTTTTCCACTTGGTAAGAGAGAATAATCCCAGAGGAACAACGCAAGGAAATAGGAGCTTGGAGGGTAGAAAGGAAGGTTGGAGAGCAACCAATATTGCCTCTGAGCATCTTTGAGGATTGTACTGATAGCTGGCTAGTTGTGAGAGCTAAGGCGTTGTATAATTCTATGTATTTCCACCTTGTATGATAATATAGATAGTGGGGTTTTTAGCTGAGGCTTTCCCCAAAGTATTTTCATGTGTATTGTTAATTGATTCTTCTTCTTCTGGTTATATTGTTCAACTCGATATTTAAGCTTCCGCAAATTGATAGTAGAATTACGTTATAGTATTCTGCTTTGATTTATATTGCATTATTGGGTTAAACTATAGACAGATTTTCTACAGGTTAATGTTGGAAGATGGACAGTTGAAGCTGGAAAAGATACACACTAGCTAGAATCCTACATATATGTTAACAAAAGTTAACTAGGGATAAACAAAGATTCTTCTCAGTTTCAATTGGTCTTCAAGTATGATGATGAAGATGATAAACAACCAAGTCCAAAGTGGAGTCATTGTCCAGCAAATGAAGCAACAGTGGACTTGTTATAATCAGTCTCCAAGTGGGAGATTGTTGGGTGTGGAGCCTGATTATCTTCTTTATTCAGAGGTATCATTGCATTGGACCCCATTTTGTAATCATGACGACGATTTTTATGAGTTCCCCCCCCTGGTAGGGGTTCAGGAGCAATGCCCCTGAAGCTAAAAATATATGTAAAATTGCCTTGTAAAATATTGTAATTTCGTAGTCTATCAGGGCCATTCATTTGGGGGGTGATCTGATGGTAGAATTTATGTTTAATTTAGGGTTTTTCCCTTAGAAGTCAACCACTCGCTATATATCAGGGAATTGTATTGCGGTTGAATATATGTGTATTCTGAGTGAGAAAGAGAGAGGAGATTGTGTGAGAGAGAAAAGGAAATTACAACAGATTGACTGTAGGTTGTATCTCTTCATTTTTCTAGAGAATATAAAAGGAAGGATGTGTTGTTTCTCTATGGACATAGCCCAAATTAGGTGAACCACATATATCTGTGTCTCTCTTTTTTTATGCATTTTTTGTGTTTGTGTTTCTACAATATTTTATGTGTTCCATTACTCTGTAATATATAATTTTCTAACACATGGATCCTTATCTATGGCAATGTGGTCATTGAATAACACCTGCTGGTTTTGTTCTAACAGCATTTGTGATTCCCAACAAGTGGTATCAAAGCGTAAGTCACGAGTTCGATATACACTCAACTCGCGTTGGGGGGGGGGGGGGGGGGGGGGGGGGGGGGGGGGGGGGGAATTGTTCAACATTGGATAAATAAAATCTCCCCATGTGTTTCACGACATGGAATAACCACCTCTCATGGATCCTTATCGCTAGTGATGTGATCATTGACTAACACTTGCAGGTTTTGGTCTAACGACAATCGTGATTCCCAACACAAACTCGTTGGCATGACCTTCAAAACATATGATACCATTCATTGACGTATATAAAAAAGGAATTCATACTATAATACGATCCAAACCAACATATTTCAATGCCCTCATTTTTTAATCAACACATGGTGATGAACCAACAGACCACGACCATCAAAACTTCACACACAAAGATTCAATGCATATTATAGGATTTTTGATCAGTTTTACATACCAGAATCATCACACAGTTTCAAGAGTGTTCAACGCTACTTCAACACATTATTCAAGACTGTTCAACACACATCTAATCTCACTATTCAACGCATTCTTCAACATATAGCTTTAACAATAATTTCAACACAAACTACCACAAGAAGGAACAACCAATATATAAAATGACCAACGCATTGAACAAAACAAACACAAAGATTGATGCATCAACAAATTGGCTATCACGGGTTTCAACGCTCCATTCCAACACTTCAACAAGATTCAATGCATTCAATTAAGAAGGAGACACAAACAAAAAAAGGACAAAGCATTCAACAAACAAAGGATAGAGCAGACAATCTAGACAATTTTTGTGTCAAGGGAGAGAGGATTTATTGAGCAAAGAAAACTAAATGGGACTTGTTGCTCTGATATTATGTTAGACCAAGCTTGGGTAACTCCACAAATGAGTGATTTCATTAAGAAAGATCAGTAATTTATACAAGGAGAGGGAGACTATTGGAATTCATATTCCAATGTCTCTTTGTCTTCTTTATTTGCTTATTTACATTATTTACAATAATTTCCTAATCACAAACATTAGGTGTCAACATTTTAGTATTATGGGTGTTTTGGCACTTTTTTTCTATTAGTTTATGTAAATCATTGTCATTTTGGAAGTTTACTATGTATCTAGGTATGCACCTATTGGCCAATAAATCTAGTAAGATTGAGATGAACAGGTTTCCATGAGGGGAATTTTGAGGTCTAAAATGGGCCTCCTAAGAAAAATGTACAACCAAAATAAACTTTATAAGAACCAATAAGATTCAAGATGATGATGTCAACCATGGGGGCTGATTCACAACTTTTGGAGTAAAAAAGTAAAAAGATTAAAAAATAATAAAATAATAAAACTACTTTTTTAATTGTATTTTAAACTTATCTCCATAAGGTTTTACTCAAATTCAAGCACGAGAACTCATTGGATGCAAAACTTAATTCCTTATGCAAGGAGTACCCATGTTGCATACTTTCGATGGACCCTACTATATGAAAAATGAGAAATACATGAAAAAACGTGATTGAGAACTAGGGGAATTTTGAGGTCTAAAATGGGCCTCCTAAGGAAATTATAAAAAAATAGTGGAAATAATAAAATAAGATTAAATTACATCATCAAATTTTAGAGGGAAAAAAGAAAATAATATTTTTTCAACTCGTATTTTCAACTTATCTCCCTATGGGTTTACTCAAATTTCGAGTGGTAACGCTCGTTGGATACAAAATTTGATTCCTCATCCAAGGAGTACCCAATTTGCATACTTTCGATGGACCCTGCTATATCAAAAATGAGAAATACATGAAAAAACGTGATTGCAATCACGTTTTACATGTATTTCTCATTTTTTATGTAGCAGGGTCCATCGAAAGTATGCAAATTGGGTACTCCTTGGATGAGGAATCAAATTTTGTATCCAACGAGCGTTGCCACTCGAAATTTGAGTAAACCCATAGGGAGATAAGTTGAAAATACGAGTTGAAAAAATATTATTTTCTTTTTTCCCTCTAAAATTTGATGATGTAATTTAATCTTATTTTATTATTTCCACTATTGTTTTATAATTTCCTTAGGAGGCCCATTTTAGACCTCAAAATTCCCCTAGTTCTCAGAAACGCTATGAGAAGGTGTAATCTTTTGCATTAATAGAAAAACTTAGATTCACCAAAAAAAAATTATCCTTCCTGACAATTAGGCTTTATGGGGACAAGCAAATGATGGGTAGAATATTGAAAGAGACAGATGTCTTACATCATTCCATTTATATCTAAATGGAGGAAGAGAATTTTGGAGCAGGTTTGTATGTTGGTTTTGTGAAGCAATTATCCACACTATTTTCACCACCTTGAATCTAATGGTGAACAAGGAGTCATAGATCAATTGAGATTCACTAAGCTAGTTGGTAAGATATTGTCATCCATAAGCTTGAGTCCATAATGTATTACTTTAATAGAGATGGAAGAATAAGTAGCAAACCAATAAAATTTAAAGAGTGGAAAAGAACTATTGGATCCCATTAGGGGATTTTGGTGCAATAACTATTTTTGGTTGTTTGCTTCACTACAAATAGGTCAAGAAAACATGCCCCTGTTTCTAAAACCAGAAGAAATAAGAAATATTTTCTCATTCCCAA
>APFE031698627.1:4733-27233 GCA_000404065.3 Pinus taeda | reverse complement strand
TATATGCTTTAAGATCTGCCAAGTGCCCAAATGTTGTCTAGTGCCCTCCTTGGACAGAAAATCCACTTCATAGTTTCTTTCCCTGTAAATGTGGCAGCAAGATATATAATCAAATGCTTGTTTTAGCTATAATATATCTTCCAGAATTGGTAGCAGTGTGTTATTGTGACATATTTGAGAGGCATTAAACCAATTTATAACATTCAAGGAATCTCCAAAATTTGAAGAGAACAACATTTTTTTTCATGAGCCCATTAAAGAAGAAGGTTGATGGAGAGAAGCTTTACATAGTTGTTAGATCCCCTATCCAAGTTAATCTTTGATTTTAAGAAATTTTGATATTAAAGAAAAGGAGGAGACCACCCCCACATATACCATCTTCATTGGATGTGTGTGTGTGTGTGTGTGTATATATATATATATATATAGAGAGAGAGAGAGAGAGAGAGAGACACACACACACACACACACACACATACTACTAATATTATTTTTATTAATTAGTACTATAAATAATTATTTTCTTTTTATTAATCATTAATATCTGAGATTATAATTTTTAAGTAATTGATTTTAAATTTAAAATCAACATTAATTTGTTAACCTTGATTAACTTTATTGTAAGGGTAATATTAATACATTATTTAATGGTTAATTAATTAAACATTATTTTATGTTAATTAAGGTTAGTAAAGGGGACAAAAAAATTGATGTTAGGAAGGTATCCTAGTATCAAGGTGTTCAATTACCTACCAATGGGATAAGATGGTGACCAAGGGAGATGGGACCACGAGTCAACTAGGGACAAATGAGAAATAGGCAATGCCTATACCAATGTAATGAAGGTGTAAATTAATTATATGCCTAGGATTTAGCAAGGTGATGTTTCCTAATTGTTCATTATAAACACTAAATTTGTTTCTATTAATTAGTGTTGTAGGTTACATGGATTTGTGCTTTCTATAGGATTAGGGGAAAATACATTGGCAATTGTGAAACAAAGCATTGAAATGGGCAATTGTGGGTGGGCATAGTGAAAGAACCTATAAGTTTAATTCTTGTAATTTTATTTTCATAATACAACAAAGTTACAATCATCCTAGGGAAAATCAGAAGAAATATCTAAATACATAAGAGTAGCATTGTTGGGTTTGACCAATGCACTAGCAGTGTTCATGAGCCTCATGAATGGCATATTCATGAAGTATTTAGATGAACTTATGCATATATTTTGGACAATATTCTCATGTATTCCAAGAACAAAAATGAGCATGAAGAGAACTTAAGGGTTGTGTTGACATGCTTAAGGTAAACTAATTTCTATGGAAAATTGTTGAAATGCTCTTTCTTTCAAAACGAAATTCATTACTTTGGGCACATCATTTCAAGATAATGGATTTCAGTTGACCTGGAAAAGGTGAAGGCCATAATGGATTGGTTGGTGCTGAAAAATGCTCATGAGCTGGACAACTTCATAAGGCTAGTAGGTTATTATTAGAGATTCGTGGATGGATTTTTGAATATTGTAAGACCCATCACCACGTTACATCACAAGGGAGTTAGGTACAAATAAACATGTGAATGTGACACTACATCCATTGAACTAAAGAGATTACTAACCAATGAATCTATCCTTCAAGTGCTTGACATGGAGAAGGACTTCACAATTTGCATAGATGCTTTGAAGGAAGGAATAGGAGTTGTGCTAATGCAAGAAGGGGAGTGATAGCTTATGCATCTAGGAAGTTGCAGGAGAAACATGAAAATTTATATCCTACCCATGAATTAGTGTTAGCAACAATGAAGTTAGCTTTGAAACTTTAGAGTTACTATCTCATTAGGAAAATATTTGAGCTAAATCATGAGATCTTGAAGCATATCTTCACTTAGATGGATATGAATGTTATATAAAGGTAATGGATTCAATTCATGAGTAAGTATGATTTTCATATTTCATACATTTAAGGGGAATGAGAATGTGGTAGTTGATATGCTAAGCATAAGACAATATATATTCTCCCTAGTACCCTTGAGGGTCAATTTGAGGGAGCATGTGATGGAGAAACTCTCTGCCGATGGTACCTAAGGGTTATATCAGCGCTCCAATGCATAGAACCAAAATTTGAGGGCTATTTTCCATGAACCAGATGGACGATTGATATTTCAAGGGAGAATGTACATCCCTAAGGAAGTGTGTATAAGAAGAATCATCCTCGAAGAGTCACATACAACACTCTACTATGCACATCCTAGCGTGAATAAGATGTATACAGACATGAAGAAACTCTTCTTTTGGGTAGGCATGAAGTGCGATGTAGTCTAGTTTTTCAACAAGTGCCTTGAATCTCAACAAGTGAAGGTTGATAATCGCAACCTAGCAAGACTCCTATAACTGCATGACATTACTATATCTAAATGGGAGATAATTTCTATGGATTTTGTTGTGTTTTTTCCACTCACTTCACAAAGGCATAATTCTATATTGGTTGTAGTTGGTAAATTAGCCAAAAGTGTCCATTTCATCCTCGTGAGAGACACTTATGATGTTATTGATGTGGCACAATTTTTTATAAGTGAATTTATTCGGCCACATGGGTTACCTAGAAAGATAATTTCCGATAGAGACTCTCACTTTACATCTAGATTTTGGACAAGTTTGTAGTCATTGTTGGGGACTTAGTTGAACTTGAGCACTGCATATCATCCAGAAACATATGGGTAAACCGAAAGAGTAAATAAGGTTATGGAAGATATGCTTAGAATGTATGTCATGGAAAACCAGAAATAGTGGGAAAGGTACTTACCATTGGTAGAGTTTTCCTATAATAAAAATTACCGTAGTCTAATCAAGATGCCTCCAAATCAAGCCCTATATGGGAGGCCATGCAGGATGCCATTGAGTTGGGAAAAGTTAGAGGACAAAATAATAGGCTAGCCAAAATTGGTTCAAGAAATGGAGGAATATATAAGATAGCTTCGAAGAAAGTTAAAGGAAGCACAAGATAGATAAAAGAGTTATGTCAATGCACATAGGACCAATCGATGTTATGAAGTGGGAGACCAAGTTTTTATTCATATCTAACCTAGTTAAAGGTCTATTCATTTTGGGAAAGGGATAAAGTTGTCACCTCGATTTAAATGACCTTTTAGAATCAAAGAGAAAATTGGACCAATTTCTTGTCATCTTGTACTTCCACCCCATTTGCATAAAACCCATGATGTTTTTCATGTATTTGTTCTACGACATTATGTTTCTAATGAATCCCAAAAAAAATGATTGGAAGGAATTGAAGGTCTCAGACATGGGAACTGTAATGGTCAAACCATTATGCATTTGGACTATAGGGTTCGATAACTCGAGCGTCACGTGGTGGACCAAGTTAAGTTCTAGTGGGACAAGTATAGCTCAAGATCATTACATCGGAGGATGCAGAGACTATACATTGTGACCACCCCCCAAATTTTGACCATTTGTGATGCCCATTTTGACCTAGATAGCTACTTATGTTGAGGCCCTATTTGTATTTTCATGTCGTTTTTTTATGAATGCTATGTAATATTGATGCATTTTAGTTGGACGGATGAACTTTCTTATGTAAAATACTTGATGAATTATGCTTTTTTTATTAACCTATTTGATGTATAACTTATTTGGTTATGGTTTATCTAGTGTATTTCTTATCATAGTTATGATTTATCTGATGTAAGACTTACTTCCAACATACTGATACTAATTGAAAAAAAAATTATATATGCATGGATGGATGAGAACTAACCTACAGATTGGAAAGGACTATGTACCCTAACAAAAACCCAAGAACAATATGTAATCATGTTGATTATAATAAAAACATTTCCAAAGCTAAAGAAGAGGAAGAAGAACCTATATGAATCATGATGCTTGAGGGTAAAGTTGTAAAGAGGGAATCTTTGGAAGTCTTATTGTCTACGAGAATTAGTTAGCCAAATCTTTGATCTAGCAACTAAATCATGAGTATTGCCTAAGGGTATGGCCATGTACACACTCTAGAGGTTTTTTGTTTTTTTGCATTTGGCCCAAGGTGGAACTCTATATTCTCATGTTGAGTAGTGTGTGAATGGAAAGGGGTAATGGTGAAGAAAAATGAATGAAGAGAAGAGTATAAAGATGAAGAGAAGAGAGGAGTAAAAGGGAAGGAACTAGATAAAGAAACTAGTGAGGGTCAAATCAAAGTGATTTTGAACAACAAGAAACTAGAGAGAGAACTCTTTTAGATACAATGATGAGTGTGGATCGTATTGAATTTGATAAGTATGTTAGCGTGGAAAACTTCAAGTTGAGAAAGGGGCCAAAATATTTTTCTATGTAATTGGTCTTGATTACAGACATAAAGCGCAACAAGGAAGCTTTTGATGGATTTCAGATTCAGTGAAGGGCTTATTTTGTGTAGTGAAGGCTCGATGTGGCCATATTGTGAATGTTAATTAACCTAGAATCAACAATTAAGAGGTAGAGCATTGATTCCTTGCATATGAAGGAGGGTGGCCTTCATATACTCTACCCTAAATTGAATTATGTTGAACTTTAAGTGACAGCTTCCCTTAGGCACTAGATCTAGCATGGGGGTGACTAGCTACAAGAAAGATTATAGTGTAGTTGAACCTATGGTGGGGTAGAACATGGATCGCCCTTATTTAGTTTCCAGTAAGTATTTTAAAATAAATAATTATATCTTCTTCTTTGATAATAAAATGAAAATTGTTACATAACACTCATTATGTCAGTTCACTAAGCAATCTTGTAACAATGCAATGAACAATGTGTATACATGTTTGGATTATTATTTTTTATTTTCTCTATGCATGAACCCTATATACAAAGTTTTTCTATGAATTATACTTTCCATGAAAAATGTGAGAGGTGTAATGTTGTGAAGTAGAATGCATAAGTTGATTGAACCTAAGGTTATTTATGTATTATGCAGTGCGAATGAACTTTACCACACTAGTAAGAAGAACAATCATTTAGTTGGGTGAAATTATGCAAATGGCCTTCAACCATATCTTTCTTATTAGTTCCTTATAGTGGGAATGCTTATCTAAACACAATGTTTGATAGCCTCCAAGGGCTAAAGATGTATTATGGATCTTCAATATTCTTTGAGGAACCTTTCAACCTTATCAAAATCAATTTCAGACCTTCAAAAAAGGTCTAGAGGCTTTATCGAGGGTCGCAAAAATTGAGGGATTGATCCTTGGAATTTCAAGGATTGACCTATTGATTTATGAAGTTCTATACAGAAGTTTGGGAATTTTTTGGATAGAAATCCTTTTTCATAGCCCCCTGGTCACATGGTTCTTATGAGATCCATAACCAAGATCTAACATAAAAAGAGGCTATTAGGCATTCAAGCTGTCAGCATAGGATTTTCAAGCTATTAGGCCCCAGGTATCAAGAGTAAATTGAATGAACCAACATGAATTCCCAATACTCATAAATGTCAACATGTCTATAAATTGATGGAAACCGTTATATCTAATACGATCCATCATCATTCAATTAAAAAGTTTGGTAGTGTAATTTTTTATTATAAAAAGTTGAGTTTGGTATATTTTTTGCTAGCCCTTGGTCATATGGTTTTAGTAGGGAAGATGTGATCAAGATCTTAGCTATAGAACGAGGGTTAGCCTAAGAGGATGATATATCAAAGTATCGAGTATCCAGTGTTGGCTAAGTTATTAAGCGGAACCTTCTATAATCCCTCAACACTGATAAACACCAACAATGTCCATTAGTTGACTTCCATTATCAAATCGAGGAAGGGACACGAGTAGAGAATACTTTTTAATGTTATTTTTCGCCAATGGGATAATGACTTGGTAGAAAAATACATTAGCAAATTGGTTCCCTATCAATTGACAATTAGTTAATGACACATTGAGTTCTCAGGTGTTGGAAAACAAGAGAACACCAAATACCTTCTATTGTGAATTTCCCTAACACCGAAAAAACCCGATAAGTTTATCAAAAGATAGAAGCGCATGTCCTTTAATGGACGATTGGATATTGAATTGGTAGAAGTGATTGGAGAGATGAGATGGAACTAAGCGAGCCTTTTTTATTTGGTATGCCAATATAGCACGTGACGTGGTGGATGACATGGCAAGATGAGGATACTAAGACAACACTGAGGTGGAGGCCAAGTGGCATTTGCGAAAGAGGTGATATGGCTATTAGAACATTGGATAAACCATGTATCAGTGAATCCCTTTTGGTTTACCTGGTGATTTTTTGGCCTGGTTATCTGTCTATCAAAGGATTGGACATTAGATGTTATGACTCTAGGCTTTTGGCTTATCCAAATATCGAGTATCAAGGCGTCATCCCATCAAGATGTCAAGTGTTGGGCGTTAGACTGAATGGTAAGTGAAATCCACTATGTGTCTCGTGGGATTGAGGGACCTAGTGATTTGGTAGATAGAGAAGCTAGTTGACCTAAAGTTCATGCTTCATAAATTAACAACCTATTATTGGGTTGAGAAGAGATAAAATAAACATGTTTAATCGATAAAGTATTTCTTGGGGCTTAATAACCGTTATAATGGCTAGTGGAATGGGTAAGCCATGGTGGTAGATGACATGGAATGGTACAATGGAAATATATGGAAAATGGGTGCCACATGTATGCCAAGTGGTATTGTATAAATGTTGATGTGATTTCAGATGACAATATTCAAGTAGACATAATTTTTTGTTCATAACTCAAAATCAAGTGAAATTTATATCTTTAGAAAGCTCTCAATGAACAGAATACAATAATGTTTCCATAAATAAGTTTTAATGTGATTAAATAAATTAAAAAATTGATAACCCCACTTCCTTAATGTAATGTAGGAGGTTGAGTTTGGATGCCTCGCAACCCTAATTAGGTTTAAGGGGTTGGGCATGTTACATTTAGAAAAGTTTGTTCACATAAATTTAGATATAAATTTGTTTAATTAAACATTGCTAAAGGCATGCATATACTTATATATGCATATCTATGAAAATGTAACTCATTCATGTTATCCTCAATAATACCACTCTAAATGAATGCTTGTTAATTATAGGATTGAACTTCAATTAATGATCATGGACACATTCATTTCCATATAGATTTAGATAAGCAGGCATTGCATCTAATAACCTAATTGTATTAGTATATGAAATAATAATCAACTATAGCGCATACTAATTCCATGCCCTCTCCCTCATCAATGAATAAATATTTCCACCCTTCTCAATAGCTCTTTACATGAGTTGTGAGGTCTTCACAACTATTTCTTTCTAACTCCACATCATATTTATAAACATATGCATGATGAAGATTGAATTGAGCTATCTATCCATTCAAACCAACACCAATCCCCACAAATTATATGGAAACCCCCGCCTCTTAAAAAGTTTGAGAGGGAATATCCATCTCTAAGAATAAATCTACCTCCATATGTCAATGAGATACTAGGGGAGGATGAGGATGAGGAAAAGTAGGAATTTGAAAAAAGCCTCTTTGATTATATGTCTAACCTTTAAATACAAAGTATGTATAATCAAGCTTCATGTTCTCAATAAACTTGGCATAAATAAACCTTGCAAAATAATGTGGTATCTCGTCATTCCATGGAAACCTCCCATATCCCACAAGAAACTCATCATAGAGATAATGAGTGATGTGAGGGTGTTTAAAATATTGAACCTTCAACATCACTCAATGTGGTCATTTTTAAAAATTGAACACCAATAACACATGTTGTTTAAATAATTTTGCCTCTGTATCAAGCCATTTAACTAGGCCCATCATTGCTTGCTTGCATTTTAGCATCAAATCAATAAACACATTAGTAGTTTCCCCAAGCATTTTGTAAGCATTAATAAATTTGTTTAGAGAGTGTAAAGTTATCTTCAAGCTTTTTTATTATCAGTAGGGAGGTTCAATTGGTCAAGACACCCTTCAATTTTCCATGTTGTGATGCACACATTGAAGAGTCAGTGACTAACCATGATCTTCCCAAGAAAGATCCTTAAGTATATTATAAGAGAAGTTAGTTAAGGGCACATACTCATCCTTTTATTGAACATTGACCTTGAATCGACGTTGGACCTCCTATTGAGCATGACCCTCAAAAGAAGTGTGACATTTTGCACCCAACCTTTCATGGCCTAATGTATGAATGGATCATTATAAATAAGACCATATATTTGTTTGTGTATAAACACACATGCATGTGCACGTTTGCAAGATATTTATACTATGCAAGTAAAATTTAATGAATTTACTTGCACATTGGACCTCTCTTGCCATAAAGTCATTTCCTAAGTACTAGCACTATTGCTTGATTTGAGTAGTGTTATTATCAATGTTGCTAATATCTGCATAAACTAAGGTATTTTCATATATACTATACATCTATTACAATTATGGCCATTTTTTATTTTATTTTATTGTTAATTTTTGAATTTATAGGACAGTGCCATTGAGTTAATGTTGCAATTGTTGTCCTTTAAAAATATGTTATGTAAAAGGACATTTTTTTATCATTTTTTCAAATAGATTCAAAACACTATGAGGCATCCTTTAATGAAAATGAAAGCATGTTATAGCAAGGAAATGTAAGCACTTTTGTAGAATAATTTCAAGATTTTTTTTATTAGAAGTAGGAAGGAGTTAATGAATATTAATAGACATCTATATAAGTAGAGGTATTTTCAAATATATTTTAGTTCTATTATAGTTGTGGCTATATTTCATTCTCTTTTATTGTTAGTATTTAATTTTCTAGGATGATTGGACATTTTTTGATCAATTTTTGAATTGATTTAGAAGACTTGGATCCATTTTTTGAAGAAAATGAAAGCTTGTTATCACAAGGTGATGTAAGCAATTATGCAAAACAATTTCAAGATTTGTTTGTTGAAGTAGAAGCAAGAAGAAATCAATGAATATCAATAAACATCTACATAAGCAAAGGTATTTTTAGATATACTACATATCTATTACAACTGTGGCTATATTTCCTTCTCTTTCAATGTTAATATCTAAATTTATGGGATCGTTGCACTGACTAAGTGTTATAATTTTGGTCTTTTTCTGAAAAATTTGTAATGCTATGTAAAAGTAGATTTTTTATCAATTTTTTAGCTAATTTAGAACATTGAAATTCATCTTTGTAAGAAAATGAAAGCTTATTATAACAATGTGATGTAAGTAGATTGTAGAATAGGTTCAAGGTCTTTTGCTAAATTAAAAGTAAGAAGAAATAAATAGATGCCAATAGGCATGTACACAATGTAATTTTATTTTTTACTTAATGAAATTACAACCTTTTCTAAGGAGAGAAAATATAGATTTATTTTTATTGACAAATATTAAATTACTTCTACATGTTGAAGATCTCTTGGGTGATTGTAATCGTCTTTATGAGTAAAAGGTATTTATGCTTACAAAATGTTGTTAATTTTATCATTATTGCTAATATACTAAGAGAACAATATTTTCCAATAAATAAAAATATAAAATTATGCTAATTTATTTACAATTTTTTACATTGCACTTGATCCTATAATTCATCACATGATTCTATATGCAATTTAGAAAAAAATGAGCACTCTAAATTACCTATGAGCCAAGCCAACATTGACTAAGTCACCAACAATAAAGTTGAAACAACACAAATAGAGCCACTACCAGAGACAACACCAACGAAGTTTAAAGAACACTAGGAGAGCCAAACCAACACTAACAGAGATAACATACAACCAACAAATAGTTTGATTTAGAGGCAACAACATAGCTAACAAATAGATTTGAAAGTATAAATGTTGCAAATTACTCTATTTATTTGCAACTTTTCTTTTATGTAAACACCTTTTTTTTACTGAACAATGTTTTCCAACTATATATGAAAGAACCCAACCAAAACAAATTTCTACACCAAAACCAACATTTTATATTAAGTTGTCTTTCACCCAAATGAATTGAAGATTCCTTCTTCATCGAGTTCTTGATTCTTTGACTACTTCAGGCTCCAATATGATTTTTACTTCCTCGTCAAGTTCTGGAAATATTGTTTGAACTGGAACCTTTCACCTATAACCTTCTTTAAGCATGAAACATGGAAAACTGGGTGCACTCGGGAAGCTACAGGAAGCTCCAATTTGTATGCCATAGTACCTATATTTTGCAACACCTTATACGCACCATAATACTTTGGTGATAATTTATTATCCTTCTTAGCTTACTTGAGGAACATTTGTTTATATGGTTGTAGCCATAGGAATACCCAATCACCTACATCAAAACTTCTTTCGCTGCGATGTTGATCTGGCTGCTGTTTCATTCTATTATATGCCAAGGTGAGGTTATCCTTTAAGAGTTGAAGAACTTGTTGCTGATGCTTGATGTGATATTCCACAACTTGAACCTCAGAATTTTCTCTTAAATATGATGTGATGGATGGTGGATGATATCCATAAAGTGCCATAAATGGGGTCATTTTTGCTGCAGTATGGAAGGAAGTGTTATACCACCATTCAATTAGAGGCAACCATTTTACCCATTGTGTTTGTTTATCAAAGAAAAAGAAACAAATATATCCTTCCAAAAATTTGTTTACTATCTCAGTTTACCCATCAGATTGAGGATGATAAGATGAGCTATGAGCTAACTGAATACCGAGACAAGAAAATAATTTTGTCCAAAATTTTCCAATGAAAATGGGATCTCTGTTGCTTACAATAATCTTTGGGTTTCCATGTAGCTTTTGAATTGTTTCATCATAAATGCAATAGAAACTGTACTGGCTTTAAATGGATGTGATAATGCACAAAAGTGTGCATACTTGGTAAGTCTTTCAACTACCACCATGATGACACTCTTTCCCTCAGACTTGGGTAACCTATGATAAAATCCATTGAAACCTCCTCCCAACGTTGGCTTGGAATGGATAAAGGTTGTAATAGACCCGGTGTCTTAATTGTTTCAACTTTATTTTGTTGGCAAAACAAACATTCCGCCACAAACTTTTGAATATCTGATTTAAGGCCATCCCAAAAAAATTCCTTCTTAACCCTGTGGTAAGTTTTTAAAAATCCTGAGTGCCCTCCTAAGGGAGAAGTGTGCAATTCCATAAGAATCTTTTGCTTGAGTTGGGAATTTTTACAAAGGTATAAGCAATCTTTGTACCATAACGAATCATTTTGCCAGCTAAATGTATCAGATGTACTAGAATCTTGTTGTAACTTTCGAATAAGTGCTCATACTTCTTCATCATTCTTCCATTCCTCCCTTGCTTCGTTTATCCAATCTGGTTGGATAATAGAAATGGCACACAACAATGCTTCCACATCCTCATCCTTTCTTGAGAGTGCATCTGCCACTGCATTTTGCTTCCCTTTTTTGTAGATGATTTCAAAGTCATAACCAACATCTTTGTGACCCACTTTTGTTTCTCTTCAGAGGATAATCTTTGTTCTAAAAAGTATTTAAGGCTATCATGATCCGTTTTTACCTTGAAGTGTCTTCCCATTAGGTAGGGTCGCCATTTCTTAAGTGCATGGAGTATTGCCAACATTTCCTTCTCATAAATAGCTTTGTGTAAAAAGTTTCCCTTGATTGGACGACTTTCAAAAGCAATGGGTCTTTCATCTTGCATTAAAACAACACCAATTCCATTTCCTGAAGCATCACATTCCACAATAAAGGTTTTTGTGAAGTTCGATGTAGCTAAGGAAGGTGCTTGGCACATTGCCTCTTTAAGATGTTCGAAGGCCTTTTTTGCTTCTGGAGTCCATGAAAATGGATCTTTCTTCAATAGTGTTGTTAGAGGTGCTGCTATTCTCCCATAATTCTTAACAAACTTGCGATAATACCCTGTCAACCCGAGAAATCCTCACAGATTCTTTATGGATGTTGGGATTCTCCATTCCTTAATGGCTTTAATTTTCCTAGGGTCTACCTTAACTCCTTCATGAGACACAATATGATCTAGATATTCCACCTCTTGTACTCCAAAGAAACATTTGGATGTTTTTTCATATAATTGTTTTTCCTCCAATAGTTGTAGCACCTTGTCAACATGTTCAACATGATCCTTCCAAGACTTGTTGTAGATTAGTATATCATCAAAGAATACTAACACAAATTTTCGAAGGAATTGTTTGAAAATTTAATTCATCAAACCTTGAAATGTTGAGGGTGCATTGGTAAGGCCAAAAGGCATGACCAAAAATTCATAATCACCCTCATGAGTTCTAAATGTTGTTTTCGAAATGTCTTCAGTCTTCATTTTGATTTGATGATATCCTGAACGAAGATCCAACTTGGTGAAGTAAATTGATCCATGCAATTCATCTAGTAATTTATCAATGACAGGAATGGAAACTTATCTTTAATAGTGAGCTTGTTGAGCTCCCTATAATCCGGACACATGCGCCATGATCCATCCTTCTTGTGCACCAATACTACTGGAGCAGAGAAAGAACTTTGACTCGATTGAATTATACTAATCTCTAGCATTTCTGCAACCATATGTTCAATTTCACTCTTTTGGACATAGGGATATCTGTACGGCTTGATGTTGGAGGAACATTTCCTGGAATTAGATGAATAGCATGATCATGATCACGCACAGGTGGGAGACCTTTAGGAGTCTCAAATACCTTGGAATGATTATCCGGGACTTTTTGGAGATCTGGAGAAATAGATGATTCTGAGGTGGAAACATCTAGCAAACATAATTGTGCAATTACACTTCTTTGTTCCTTTTTTAGAAGCTTTGTCATACCATTAGAGCTGATTATCTTTTCTGGTTTCCCTACAATACCCCTTAATTCAACTTCCTTTCCTTCCATAGAAAATTTGATGAAAAGTTCTTGAAAATTAAAAGCTATCGTACCCAAGGATTGTAGCCATTGGACTCCTAGTACAACATCAACACCTCCCATTGGAATGGAAAGCATTGGGCTAGTCAATACATATTCTCCCATGGATAGCTTGATATTATGGCACTTTCCAGAGCAATTTATTGTTCCTCCATTTGCAGTCATCACTTGACACTTTGGTGTTGGATATAGGAGGCAATTCAATTCTTTTGCTACCTTACAATGAAAAAAATTGTGAGTACTTCCTGAATCAATCAACACTATTACCTTTTTCTTCTTGATTTGTCCTTCTATCTTGATGGTTTGAGGAGTGGTAATTCTAGCCAATGCATTACAAGATATGGCCGGATTCGTTTCTTCTTTATCTAGGCTTTGTTCCTGGAGTATATCCTCTTCTTTTGACCTTTCTTGCTCCTTTTGTTCTTCCTCTTCGCAATCTATGTAGAATAATTTCTTTCAGCACACTTTTGACCTTTAGTGTATTTACTATCACAACTGTAACAAAGCCCTCTTGCTCTTTTTTCTTCCAATTGTTGTGTTGTCAAACTTATAGGTTGTGGAAGACTAGGGACAACACTTCCATCTTTATAGTTGTGAGTGGTATGCTTCTTGGTTGCCATAATTTTGCTTTCCATTTTTCTTGCTAACCTGAATGCCTTCTCTAATGAATCAGGTTGCCAAAGGCGAACATCATGTTGGATATTATCCTTTAAAGACCCTATGAACACATCAATCCTATGCTCCTCTGGAATATCTTTTACCCTTATGTTCAATTTTGGAACTCCTCAATGTGCTCCATTATTGAACCCTTTTGTTTAAGACGTATCAATTGGCTAAAAAAAGTGTTGCTTTTTGTATCCTCATAATGTGCTATCAATTCTTCCGTAAAAAATGCCCAAGTGATAAATCATTTACGAGAGCAAAGCCATTGATACCATACAAACTGATTTGGTTCCAAATATAAAGTTTTGCCATACGTACCTTTTGTGTGTTTTGCACATTATTGAGATCAAAATATTGCTCCATCTGTAATATCCATGTTGCGGGATCCTTGCCATCAAACTTCCTCATACCGATTTTTGGAATATGGTGGGTCTTTGATTCAACATTAGAGTCTATGGAATCATGATTAACATTTCTTTTGTTCTCATCATGAGTTTCCTTTACTACCCTTTCACTCTTAGTGACCCTTTCTTGTAGCAACTTATTCATATTTATCTTCAATTCTTCCATGTCTGTCTTCAAATCTATCTTCAAATCATCCATCTTAGCTTCCACGTCATTCATCTTAGCTTCTACACCTTTCTTTAAACAATTCATCTTAGATTTTGTTCCTTTTTGTTCAAGTGACACTTGTTGCACTTGGTCTCGTAATTTTGATATATCATGTTGCATTTCTTCCTCTTCTTCATGAGTCATGCTAGAGCTTTCAGGTCGCATACTAGGTGTTTCCATTTTCTTTCTTCGGGGCATCAATTACTGATAATAATGCTTCACTATGCCCTTTGAATTCCTTCAAAATAATTTTTCAAACCAAGCTTAAGCAAACATTTAAAAAAATATACACATATTTTTCACTTTGTTGGAGCTCGATATTGACTCTAATGTATCTCTGTAATTTCGGATCATCCAGTTCTGAAATTGCGATCTACGGTAGCCCTCTGTGTCCTCTTTCCAATGCCATCAGTCTGACCCCAATTGGATTCTCCAATGAAGAGTTATGCGAAATCTCCCACAGTGACCTGATTATAGACTAATTCAGTAGAGCGAACTTGTACGACGTGCCACGTGTCCCTGTTTTGACCTTTGGCTTTGAAAAATATAATACAAGAAACTACAGTCCGTCCTCTTTCTGTACCTTCTTACGAAATTTCAATCTGATGCTCAGAGAGAACGTTATGACGATTTTCCCCAGGTCACCTGTTTTGAATGTAATTGAGGATTCTACAAAAGGACCAACTTCCTCAGTTCATCTCTCCAAAAATATAGTGCGAAAAGCTTTGAAATTCAGACCTGAGATTCAGTGTGATGTCTTCTCAAATGGGTTTTTTTTTAGCTTCTGAAAGATCGCAGAAAAAAAGTTATAGCAAAAATGCCACGATGACCTGTTTGTAGCAGCGAAACCCTAGAATCCAAAGCTCTGATACCAAATGTTATGAAACCAGCTCAAGAAAAGATAGAAAAGATAGATCAACGCCTTAGAATTTAGCCTCTTCGAGGGGGAAACTTGCTTTACATTACATAAATGAACAATTCTTGGATGATTCAAATGATAAAACCTTCTTTGTATATATAGGAGTCTAAGGAGTCACAATATAACCCATTTGACCTAACAATAATAATATAAAGCCACAAAAATAACAATAAAGGGATTCTATGGGGTACAGTAATAACAATATGGGGACAATAGGGGCACAAAAATATTAATAAGGGGTACAACTACAATAGTAATGGGGTAATCACTAGTATTATAGGGACCCAAAAAGCTAGGAAGAGCATGTAAACCTCATGGATTCATCCTAAACTGAAGAAAACACAGACTGTGAAATGTCTACCCAAAACAGAGCATAAAAGTTATGGATTCTACCTTACAAACTTGTATACATTCACATAAGAGTATGAAATGATGAAATGGAGTCAACAATACATTTTAACACATGAAAACATAAGAAAAACTGAAGTGAGCATCATACCACATGGATCCCAAAGAAATAGCTGCAATTTTTCATTAATCTCCTACTGTAACTGATACAAAATGATATTTTGTCAAGGAATAACCATCCCACTAAGTCCAACCTCTAAAAATGACTAGGGAAATACATAATATAGGCTTCAAACCACCCATCCTAACCTCAGGGGGTCGAATTCAAGAGAAGAGGGAAAGATATAAGAAATTCTGAACTGATAACAAGAGAATAGGGTGGTCAAAGTGACTCATCCCTAATCTAAGCATATTGATTCATTACATCTCATGAACTTGATATACCTAATGTATTTACCCTAGTAAGTACTAGAAACATGATAATTACATTTAACTCATCATTTACATAGATAAATTCATGATTTTCCAAGGTGAAAGTGAAACTTAGGACGAAATAGTGAAAATTTGGACAAAGTGTCAAACGTGTAGCACCAGTGCTAGGCATGCAGCGCCAATGCTATGTGCGCCCTTCAACTTTAGCTGCACTTTTGGAGGCCTTCCAATGTCCAAATTGGGACCAAAATAGCTTGTTGGAAATCTCTGCATGTCTACTTTCCAGAACAACTTGAATTTCTAAATTTGGATGTCATTTTCCAAGTAAAAACCAAATCTGCCAACACTGCTCAGCGCGTAGCACCCAGGGTAAAAATAGGGAAGAAAGGTCATTTTGGGGTGTTTTTTGACCTTTTGACCAACTAGTTCTCCTCCAAATCCTTAGAAATGGTACAGGGTGTATGTAATCATCACTAGAAACCCAAAACTGTTGAACTTTTGCTGATTAGATGCCTCAAAAAAGAGCACAACATCCAAGGAACTGCGCATTTGCCTTCCATGGCTATGCAAAAACTGGACTGAAAAACACAATAACTTCCTTCAAGCTCAAAAATTGTTCAACATGCCCAAAAATGTGTTTTTATGACTGATCAAAGGTTAGAGGCATGTAGGGATGTCTCAAAAAGTATGTCAAGTCTCCTCTTCTCCTCTTGCTTGGTAAGTTTTTCAATTTTTTCTTGAGCTCTTTTGAGCTTGGCTCTAGCACTTTGGTTTCTCATGGCATAACGCTTTGCCATCCTCCTCTGAATGCCATTGCCCTTCTTAGTCTTGGCCAAGAGATTCTCTAAATTCTCATTGACTCTATCAAGCTAATATTCTTGATCTTGATTGATCATGTTTTCCCGTTGTTCATCAATAATGAGATGTTCAGCAAGCTCAACTTGTCTTTTCCTTTCTAGTTCTAGATCTCTTTGCAGCCCTCTAGCCCTAGGTCTCTATCTTGGAGGCTGGTCCTCCTCATCACTAGGTTCACCCTACTTTTCTAATGTCTCTTCAAGCAATACTTTAGCCTTATCAGCTTCTCTTTGTGCTTTGATGCATTTCACTTCATCAGTGAAGTGTTTGGTTTTCAGCTGCTTGTTTTCCTGCTCTAGGAAGTCAATAACGTATCTTGCCTTATCAAGATTGGTTTGGAGCTCATTGATATTAGCATATTAAACTTTAATGACCATTTGAAGTTTCTGTTCATCCTCCATTGTATTCGAGTCTATATGTTCAAAATATGTTTCTTTCTCATGGAGGGCTTTCTCTTCTTACATGTCCACCTCTACCATTGTGTAATTTAGAGTGAAAAACAAAACCACAGGGAGGTGATGGAGGGGTATATAGATGAAGGGAGTATGTGGTAATGAGAAGGAATTTTGAGGGGATGGGAAGGATATTTGGAATGTGAAAGGAATGATAGGGAGGTAGCAGTGATAGAGGTTTTTAGGGATAGGAGATGTGAATTGGGAGTAGGGTATAGGGGGCCTAGGCAAATAGGTGCCTCAGGGTTAGGGTTTTTAGTTTAATTTAGGAAAAAGTAAACACAATGATACATCAAGTAAACAATGTATGAGAAAAGAAAATAGAGAGAAACCTACTTGTTTCATGTGATGAAATAATTTAGGTGACAAAATTCTGAACTTTGGAGGTGTTTTGTTAATCTTTGAGTGGCCCTGGACCTCATTGGGCAAACATGCAACACTCTTTACAGGCGCGCAACACCCTTTTGCAGGCCACTTTTGGAGGCTTTCCTGGTGTCAAAATTAGTCTTGGGATAGCTCATTGGAAATATTTTCACATTGAATTTCCAAATCTACCTTTAGTTTCCCATTTCAAGTTTATTGGTTCTGTCAAAAACTCAATCACCCAAAACTGGTCAAAAAATGCAGAATGAGGGTGAAAAAATGTAGACTGTTGTTGCAGGCAACTCTTGGAGGTCCCCCTCAATTCCAAAATGAGCTCATGATCATTCATGGGAAATCTATTCTAGTATAGTTTTCGTTTGACTTATCAATAAAGTCATTTGGACCCTCCAGCTATGAGAAAATGTTATTTTCCCAAGGTCACTCCAAAAGTGCAACAACTCTCCCGTGGCACCTGTATTTTTAAAATTTATCCAAAATCATGACACCTGTGTAAAAAATGAAGGAATTTTTTCTTCCTTGTTCTATGATGGACAAAAACCTCTCTCACTTTTGTCAAATTCATCTTTTCTTGATCAGAAACACAGTTTGAAGAAAAATTGGCCCTTATGTGTGGTGAATGGCTTGTCCCTTGGAATGACTTCTTGACAAATGTTGGAGACCTGATGTTGATGATATGAAATGGACTCATACCTGATGATATCCCTTATGCCTCGTCTACTTAGATATCTCTGATTCCATAACAAACCCTAGCTCAGTGGGTGAGGAAATTAGGGTTTAGTGCTCATGGAAAATGATAATTTAGACACCCTTGGGAAAAGACAACTCCCTTTGGCATGCACTTAACCCTTTGAAACTTTACCCTTTCACTTGAATATTTCCTTTGACAAATTGATCTTTTGATGGTCTGGCATATTTGGAACAGTGAGTTAACAACTTGGGATGGTGAAATTATTACATTTGAAAGACATAAAATTACAAAATGAAATAAGCATTTCTCTTTACAAATCATCTTCACATGGTGAAGGGATGTTATTTGATCACCATTTACTTTTTGGTCTTATGCAATGGAATGGAACCTTGGCAACCCTAATGACCTAATGAAACCTTGAAAAACCCTAAAAGACTTAATGAGACCTTGAAGGACTGAATTTAAAGATGACATAATGACCTCATGACTAATACAAATGGCATGATAAAAATAACTTTATGGATGATGTACAATCAACAAGATATGAAACTATGCCAGCAAGCAATCACATTTAGGGAAGAGTGATGTTTTTGGACTAGGACTACCATCAGTGACTAATTGTTTTGCATGACCGAATGAAATGATAAAAAATTTATGTGTGGGACACCTAAAATGAATATGAAAAGAGTAATTTTGATCACTGATGGCAGTATGCAAATACTGACTCTAAAATTGGCTCCATTGGGGATGGTAGCTCCTTGGAGGTTCCAAGAACACTATATACCAAGCAGCCTTATCCATTGGGCACGGAGTAAAAAAAAAAACTCAATTTGAAATACATGATTGAATACTAATGACTCAAAGACACAAACTGAATTTTACTCAACTGAAAAATGACTCAATACTAAAACATAACTGACAAATTGAAAAATATGCTCAAAATGGAGCTTATTCAATAAAACATACTCTAACTGTTCCACTCATCACCTGATCAAGTGAAATGAAACAACCAATGCAGCCAAGTAAGCATTATGGCTAATGTTTGAATTATCCACAAGTGCTTGTTTATGAGCAAGAAGAGAGAACTATTGAAAGGCAACTTCCATGAAAATTTGTCAACAGATTGAATCTTGATGAGATTGAAAAGATGAGCCCACCTAATAACCTCAAGAATGTTGCAAAAGTATCTTCATAGGAATACATATTGATTTCCAGCCCATCTAATACGCTACTGCTTCACTCTAGGTAGTCTTTGTACTTTCATTTTAAAATTTTCCTAACATCTATGTTTTCTTTCTTTGATGACTGCAAAAAATTGACAAAAGGATCCTGAAACTCACGAATGACTAATTTTTCTTGATGATCAACAACAAAACAAAAAAATTCTTCATTACTCTCTTGATATGATTGCAAATCTTGTTATGAGCTTTGTAATGAAACTCTTGCTTAACAAGACAATGAAGTCACTTGTCGGATCAAGTTTATATCAAAATTCTTTTCAGGCTCATTGTTAGCTAATGGAGAAGGACGTTTACTATTTATATCATCCAACACATCAACTATTGGGTCATGAGAAACTTGCAAAGATTGTTGCAACCTATTTTCCATCAGTTTTAATGAGACTGCATGACACTCTACAGGATTCTCATCCTTTTCTTTAGAGATATTATGAAAAATTTTCTTTAAAAATTGAAATGCTTCAAAACATAGTGGTACATAGTCATCTTACATCATTTGATCGTATGTTTCAACTTCCAAGCCTTCATCTACAATTTGAAATTCAATGGAACTCGGTGGCTGCAAATCTAGAGCTAGGGAGGCTTCTATGTCACAAATGATTTCCTCGACCAATTCATGAGAATGTTTATCCTTTATAGTATTGACCACTCGCTTATTTTCTTGCTTATATTTTTCTCTTATTTTTGCAAATGAGGAGAAACACAAGGGTAAGGAGCTTTGATAAAAAAATTGATTATCCTCTTTATTGTCAAGAGCAAAACTCAATGAGTGTTGATTTCTGATCACATCAAAGTTACCTCTGATGAACTAAAATGAAGTAAAACAAAGAGGCAATGATTCTTCACTTACTTCCAAATTTTCTGTACTTTCCTCATCATTGTCATAGCTGATATGCTTTGGCTGATTACTGTATTCGAGCTACTAAAACTGAACTTCCTCCTCCCACAAACCAGTTGCCAATTGCTCTGCAAGATTAGCTTATGTTTGGAGAACATAATGGTTGTCGTACTAATCAAAATTTGGAAAATCATCAATATAAGTAATGTCACCAATCATACACATTATATTATCAGATTTTTTCTCCTCGGATTGATATACAAATCCATTTTCAAATCTATGGTAGCTATGATTAGCAAGAATTTTTTTAGGGCTAGCAATCTTTTCTTTTTCTGGGACAGGTGGGTCATGGTGATCTTGAATAGAAAATTCATCTCTTGAGGTGATTCTTTGCATCATTTCTTCCATTTTACTTCCCAAAATGTCAAGCTTTACCTCTGAAGATGTTAGGTGCTCTACAATTTTCTCCCTCTTCTTCCTTTAGCTTTGCCCTTCTGATCAACAGATTAGCTTCTACATCTACTGCACTATTCTACATCTCTTGAAGTGTTGCAAGGTTCCTTTCCCTTAGTTGAAACTTCATTTCCAGATCCAAGGCATCTGTGTAGTGTAAGAGAGTGGATCCAGGAGGAGACCTTATATTAGCAGGCATCGAAAAATAGACTTGGTTAAATCTGGCAGAAAACTATTGTATTGTCTCCCTTGGAAACCTTTTCAGCTAGTTATACTCTTTTAGAATCAAGAAATGGTTTTGTTTGACCACCCACGTCTTGAGGAAAACTTTGACGAACTACTGGTAATCTAATATTCTCGCATCAGGCAGGTTTTTGAACCAACTCTTGACTTTTCCTTGCAAATAAAGAGTGAATAGCCTGATACTGACATCCTCTTCATTGACTTCAAAAAGGTCAAGGAAAGACTCAAAATTCTACATATTCTCTCAGCAGTGATATTTTAATATTCACCATCAAACCTTGGCAGGTATAGGTAACGATTTTCAGGGAAAGCATGGAGTATAGGAGGTAAGTTGAGTGGTTTGTATCGATATGGAATTTTACAAGGTGTAGGAGTATGTACATGTTAGGTCCCTATAATACTAGTGATTACCCCATTACTATTGTAGTTGTATCCCTTATTAATATTTTTGTGCCCCTATTGTCCCCATATTTTTATTACTGTACCCCATAGAATCCCTCTATTGTTATTTTTGTGGCTTTATATTACTATTGTTAGGTCGGCAGGGTTATATTGTGACGCCTTAGACTCCTATATATAGAAAGGAGGTGTTGTCATTTGAATCATCCAATAGTTGTTCATTTTTGTAATGTAAAGGAGGTTTCCCCTCGAAGAGGCTGAATTCTAAGGTGTTGATCTCTCTTTTCTATCTTTTTGTGAGCTGGTTTCATAACATTTGGTATCAGAGCTTTGGATTCTAGGGTTTCGCTGCTCCAAATAGGTTATCGTGGCATTTTCGTTATAACTTTTTTTCTGCAACGTTTCAAAAGCTAAAAAAACCCATTTGAGAAGAAATCGTGTTGAACCTCGTGTCCAAATTTCAGAACTTTTCGCACGATAATTATGGAGATATGATCTGAGGAAGTTGGTCTTTTTGTAGACTCCTAAATTACATTCCAAACAGGTGACTTGGGGAAAATCATCATAACTTTCTCTCTGAGCATCGGATTGAAATTTCGTAAGAAGGTATAGAAAGAGAATAGACTGTAGTTTCTTTTATATATTTTTTAAAGCCAGAGGTCGAAATAGTGACTTGTGCGATGTCGTACAAGTTTGCCCTACTGAACTAGTCTATAATCAGGTCATTGTGGGAAATTTCACATAACTTTTCCTTAGAGAATCCAATGTGGATCAGACTGGTGGCAATAGAAAGAGGAAACAGAGGGCTACTGCAGGTCACAATTTTAGAACTAGATGATCTGAAAGTACAGACATACATCAAAGGCAATATCAAGCTCCTACAAAGTGAAAAAAATGTGTACATTCTTTTAAATTTTTGCTTAAGATAGGTTTGAAAACTTATTTTGAAGGAATTCAAAGGGCTAGTAGAGCATTATTATCGGTAACTGATGCCATGAGAAAAGAAAATGCAAACACGTAGTAAGCAACCTGAAAGCTCTAGCATGACTCATGAAGAAGAGGAAGAAATGCTACATGA
>APFE031698617.1:0-13086 GCA_000404065.3 Pinus taeda | reverse complement strand
TGGTCCATGGTATTGGATGCTTTGACATGTATAAATATGTATTGTAACATTGAAAGGAATATAATGAAAAATCAAGCTAGTAGTCCTGGTTTTGGGATCTAGGGGAAAATGTTTGTGTATATGTTTTTTATGTGTTATGCTCTCACATTGTTTATTTTCAGTGTTTTAGAATTTGTATGTAGGTAATTTCTATACGGGGTTAAAACCTACACATAAACTTGCAGTAACAACTTCAAACCAGTAGTAGCGATACCGTCAACTTCGATTAGACAAATAAAATTTCGATCATGGTGTCTTCTATCTTCCTCCAAAAGCTAGCACCCTTTACCAGCCTCCTTCCACCTCTTTTCCAACTTTGCACTTCCCAGCTTCTAGCTTTAGGATATCGAACTATGTGTGAGAGAGTGAATTTATCCAAATGAATTCGAACTTCCTTGTATATATAGCCTTCAAATTATTATGAATTACTCTTCTAGAGGCCAAATTGATCTTCTTGAGGCCGATTTTGTATGGAGGAGACTAAATTTATTTTTGACTCAAAAATAATTATTTTTACATGATTCTAAAGCCCAAGAAGGGTCTCTTTTAATGGATAATGAATTTGAAGAAATCCTAGAAGTCCACAACAGGGACCTTGACTTAAAACAATATGACCCAAGCATGATACTCGTTCTTTAATAAGTCATAATAATAATAATAATAATAATAATAATAATAATGATAATGATAATAATAATAATATTTTCTTCATTCCTTTTGATGAGTGCATCCCATTGTGACTCAAATACATTTATGAAGACCAAAAGTAGTTCAATATTTCAATGCTCCCTCTTAACCAGGGAGGTATTCATAAGTACAAGTACAAGGAATATTTCAGAACACATGGACAAGGAATAATTTAGGCACCACAATGTCATGGAGCATATTACTGACTAGGGAAATCTATCCAAGGTCCTACAATAGTTTAGGCACTCAATATGCCATGGTACAAATTACTAACCAAGGAAATCTATCCAACGTCCTCCAATAGTTTAGGAACTCACTATGCCTTGGACTAGATTCCTGATGAGGGAAATCTATCTAGGTGGGACTAAATTGGACTAAATCTTTCATCCTCTCTAGGTACCATCAGGCTTACTTCCTAGACATCAACCCAGGGATGTAGGTGTCTTCTGAGGTTAGAGTTCTATGACCAATGCCACCCTCCATACTTTGGGAACTAGGCATCGACACAAAGTGTCAGCCAAATGTCCTCATAGGAAATGCATCTTACACACAAAGCCTCAACACTCTCGACTATTCCAATTAGTAACAAAATGTCCCCAATTAAACATATCGGTAACAACAAATCTCTTCCAATAAAATTGATTGATAACAATAAGCATGTAATACATGCTATCAAACATCCAAGTGATTTACCTATACAAACACAACTCCAATTAGTAAAAAACTTTCAAATGTACATACCCTTCAAAATACATTCTCCAATTTCTTCTTGCAAGGTGTCCATAACGACTATGATATGGCCCCCTCTCAACTAGGGAGATTCCTTTCGTCCAAGCTCCCTATTAACTTAGGGGGCCCAGCTTATTTTCTATGACATCAGAGAATCTTTTATGGTTTCCATCCTTTTCATTAGAGTTATCATGACCATTATAAATTTATTCATCATTCTTTTACTTTACGAGCATTTTCACCATCTTGAAGATTATGTACCTACACTACTTAGATAGAAAGTACAACAAATATATAGAAGCATCAAGTTAACCATATCAAACTCATATAATAATGGAAGCTTTCAATCTTATACATCATATACCCAAACTTAGGTACAAATAAGATACACATACTCTTCAACTTATTTCTAGGGTTTTTGTCATAAACCCTAGACTATATCATCAAGATTTTGAGTGTTTCATAACAACTTTAATTACATCTAGGGTTTAAATGTTTCTTCAAGAGGTAAGACATACCCTATGAAAAACTATTTAAAACCCTAGAAGTATTTGAAACAAACATAGATCTACATTGCATCTAACAACTTTAGAATACATATGTTAGACTTCCTACTAGGGTTTAGTGAAAAAACCTAGATTTCCTACATGAGTTTTAATAGTCAAAACGAATCACAACTCAATTCAAAGTAACAACATGACTATTTTCCACTAGGGTTTGTAGTAAACCCCAGATTCTACTAATTCTCAACAATCATAACTAAAATTCAGACTTCAACAATCTTACGCAAGACTCGAATGATCACATTGTCATCATATATAATAGATTTGAACTTCTACCAAGGTCTAGTTAGAAAACATTAGAATTGATAAATACTATCATCCTAGAGAATCAAACCTCGACTAGGATTTAATTCATAACCCTAGGACTCATGAACATAAATTATAGGTCAACTCGTACATCGATGATTTCATCATCATTTCCAACCATATCATAACATGTGTTAGTCAAACCCAAAGACACAAATATTAATAAAAGTTAGATATATAAGAAACTTGACCATAATAGTGTTTGATTAGACAAACACACACATGCCAAGGATTTCATTTCTAGGACATTGTAAGGGTTCTGCTTATACACCATACCAAACCCTAATGATCTAGGGTTTAAATACAAAATATAACAAACCCTAAATTACCAATACTTCAAAGGCTCATGATTTAAGATGTTACCATTCAACACTAACAAGTTATGGTCTCTATAACCATACGAAATCCCTAAACATGACATCATCAAAGAATAATTCATTTTCTTTTGACTTCAACAATATCCTATGTAGGCTAGGATTTTACATGCAATCATCAATAAACCCTTAATTTAGATTTTTTCACAAAGAACCCTTCTATGGTTCCACAAGAGTAATAAAAGACATTAGGAGGGTAAATTTATCTAATTATGAATCACCCAATCAAGCATATTTAAGAATAAAGAATTCTAGAAACAATGATGTTAGTAATAGTTTAGAAAGAATTAATATGAAGAGATCAAAACTTGTAGTTCAAAAGATAAATTTTTGTTTCTTAACAACCCTTGTAATTCTAGTGCTTTGTCTTGTGAGGCCTTCTTCCTTGAGTCTTCAACAAGTTCTTCCTAAACAAGGAAAATATGATCAAGAATGTGATTAATATTTAATGCAAGCAAAACTAGACAAGTAAGGAAGACTGGAAATGAAAAAGGTAATAAGATACTTACCATTGGAGGTTGGTGAGGGATCCCTCCAATCTCGAGGGATACTGATAACCTTAAGAACAAACAAAAAATGATTTTCCAAAATATGTTAAACCTACAAATAGAAAAATAAAATAACTAAAGCTTAGATCAAAGGACTTAGTAGTGTAATTCCCTTATATCAAGTTCTTTAGTCGTATTCTTCTTTGGAGATCCTTCTTCAACAACATTGACTCGGTTTCTATTTCTTTTCTTGTTCTTCAGATTGTCAGGATAGTCACTTATATAGTGATTTTCTAACATTTGTAGCATTCTATCATGGACATGTCGACCTTCCTTCTTGGCCCTCTTGACTTGTTGTATTTTACTATCCTCTGAGAAGCGGAGCATGCATTTGAAACCTTTTCTTCTTCATTGTTGGATACAACTAAGATTCTAATTCCTTTGTGGGTGTAAGAATTCCATGATTTATCGAAGGTAGGAACTTCTTTCCATCTATTGAGTCCTGAAGCAAGAGAACTCCAATTAGGTGGTAATCAGAATAATGCAGTGATTACTAGCTCCCTTTCTGATAAAATTCCATCTATGTCTTGAAGTTTATCTCTAATTCTAGATATCCTTACAAATAAAGAAGCCACAATATCATCCATTGTCATTTTTGTAGTCCTTAACTCATTATTCAAACTTGCTACTTGACTGATATTGTTGATAGTGAACAATTTTTACAAAGCATCATACATTTCTTGAGCATGGTCTATATTGGTATGGGACAATATTGTCCTTTATTATTTCTACCGTTAGTGTGATAGCCGGTATTTATGAATCTTTATACTTCAATTTGTTTGCATCACTAGATGCTTTGATAATTTTCTTCACCTTTAGTTTGACCAAATGCAAGACCTTCTTCTTTTCAAGAATGAGGTCAATTCTCTTTTTCCATGACCTGCAGTTTGATGCTCCTTCCAATTTGTTCTTACTCTTTCTTGTGTTAAACATTTTCCTTGAATATAGTGAGATTATTCTCTTATGAGAACTCCCTATAAGATCCCTTGATCAATCCTTTAGACTCCATTTAGTAGATTGTCAAAACTACCCTTTTCCTTCTTCACCTTAGCTCTGATACCATGTTAGAAAATTAGTTAGGCGTAAAGATTTTCTTATATAGATAATTACTTGTAATTATTTTATCTTTATGTTCTTATTTTATCTTTTAGTTCATCAAGAAATTACCAAAGAAATAGCACAAGGACAATAGGTGTAGGTGTATAACCAAGTAAAAACCCCTATCTAGGAGAAAACCCAGTCAACAATTCTCCCTTCAATAGTTTCTCGAGATAATATGAGAATCTTGACCTTGAAGAAGACTTACTCCACACAAGGTGAGCCCTGAATCGTTCTTTCAGATGATATCTCTTCAAAAACAACTTTGACATAGTATCATCAACTTGTAACAGAAGATTCGACCTAGTAGTAGCACCACCAACAACTTTGATTAGACAAAGAAAACTTCGATCTCCCTTGATACTCCTCAGAAGTGAGGGATAGATGGCCCAAAATTTTGATTTGGTGTATTCTATCTTCTTCCAAAAACTCGTACTCTTTTCTAGCCTCCTTCCAACTATTTTCCAACTTTGCACTTCCTAGCTTTTAGTTTCAAGGTATTGAACTATGTGTGAGAGAGTGAATTGATCCAAAATAATTTGAACTGCCCTATATATATAGCCTTCAAATGAGGTTGAATTACTCTTCTTGAGGCTCACTTGGCATGGAAGAAAATAAATTCATATTTTACTCAAAAATAATTCATTTTACATGATTGGAAAGCCCAAGTAGGGTCCGTTTTAATGGGCAATGACTCAGAATAAATCCTAGAAGTCCACAATGGTGACTTTGACCTTAAAAAAGATGACCTAAGCATGAAACCCACACTTTAATAAGTCATAATAATAATAATAAATAATATTTTCTTCATTCCTTTTGATGAGTACATTTCATTGTGACTCAAATACATTTATGAAGAATGAACCTAGATACATATTTCAACATCCCTCAACTCTTTTGTCATTGAAGTATCTTATATAATTTTCCTTTTCCTGTTGTTACTAAGTAAATTTAATAGAGGGTTTTTTTCCGTAGCGTCAACACTACAATTTGTCTTTTGGTTATGGTCAAATGGTAAGCATTCTTTGCATGTTTTTAAGTTATTGTTTCTAGGTTTTTCCTTCTATTTAACTATTTACTGCTTACTCTTAACATTCTTACTGAGAAGGGTAAACTGTATTTCCCTTGCTATGCTTGAAATTTTATGACTTGTAGGAAGTGGGGTTTATAGTACTTCAAGGGTTATATTGTGCATCATCTCTCTCTCTCTCTCTCTCTCTCTCTCTCTCTCTCAAGGTTTCTCTCAACCCTACAATAAAATTAAAACCTCTTCACCCAATTCCTACTAACTTATAATAGAGGGTTAACCCCTCATTATTTAATATGGTTTAGAATTTCCGGTTTCCAAGGGTGTCACATGTAGCTTCAAATGATTACATCTAGTCAAATTTTTTTATTTCTTACAAAAGTATTTTGCTAAATTGATTTTCTAGATTATTCGAGTCGAGATAATCCTCATTTTATAATAAGTTTTTCCTCTTCTTTTAGGAGTGAAAATTCATCTCCTGCCACATTCTCTTACCATGTAAGTAAACACATCAAACCCTAAATTGTTTTCCTCTAAAAATTTCAACATTTTTTCCTCTGAGGATGGAATTTATTTATTGATTTCTCCCATTCATTTCTAGGTTAGTACCATTCTTCTCCTTCTCAAGGGTTATTGAAGGCTTGATGAAAAATATTCTTACTTTCTAGGTTACTAGGTACTCATTTTCTTATTATTTTTTTATCTCTTTTGGTGCAGGGCTTACGGCTTAGGAAAAATATAACCAAGCCTTAACTATTTGTTCTTGTGTAACACCCTCATCCCACATCTACCCAACTAACAACCAACCTTGGTAAATATGAAATGAGAGGAACTAGGTGACCTTAAGGAAGTGCAATAACCTAAAATGTACCACACAGACCCTCCACATCAGCAACAAGACTCCTAGGAGCGAACCCAACCAATTAGGTAACCAACCCCTGAGACCAACTGACATTGTAGACCACTAAACCCGTGGACACTCCCTTAATATGGGCAAGCATGCTTCCAGGAGGCTCTAGACGCTCCCACATCACGGGTATGCATGCATTTAGGGACTTTTATGCCCAATGTTCTGCCTAGGTATCCTAGATTTTAACCACTTTTTTAGGCCCAGAGCCCAGGTCATTGCCAAGAACTCAATGAAACTTTCAAAAATGAATTTAAACAACATAAAAATAATGAATTTGGCAAAAAAAGGACAAGGTCTAGACTATACCCCTACTAGCCATGACATACATTTCGTCAAACATGTCACAAATATGTAAGCTACATGGCTAAACAACATATCTGAGAATAGGGGTCTCATAATTATTTGAGAATTGCTAAGAACCATTGTTCCCTTATATCATTAGCTGCATTATCATCTGTTAGGTCATAGATACATTATTCATCCATTTACAAATGAAAACATGAGGAAATCCATACATCATCACGATCATAAAACATAGTTATAACCAACATGATTAAAAAAAATATCAAGGATACATCAACAATAGAATCCACATATACATGAGTAAATTTACACATAAGATGTTAAGGAAAGAACCTAATATTAATGAATGAAAAAGCTAACCCTGGATGGGACTACCACATTGCACCCGACCATATATTGGGTGAGGCAATTCTCTCTTCATCCTTTCACCCTCATGCGATATTCCATGCATGAATAAGGGAGTAAAACCAAAAGAACCAACCAAGGTATCCCAAGGCTAAATAACCTGACCCTAATCAATAGAAACCAGGCTTTACCATAATCCACACTATATCACTAGGCCAAAATAATAGAAATGTATTAACAGGATTTACCATGAAATCCACTAGATCACTAGGAAAAAACAAGCATGGATGCCACTAGGTTTCTACACCTACACTTTGAGGGATTTTCTTGTCCCCTAGTTTCACAAGATTTACAAAAATCCATAATCTGATCCAGAGATCACTAGGCAATAAACCCAAACTCCACCCTCTAGGCTTTATTGTAAATCCTTACATTCACCCGCAAGGATTCCTAGGCCTAATAAAGGTAAACCACTTTTAGGCTTTACCATATATCCACCATTCACTGGTCAACGATTCGTAGGCCCACCGAGGAAACACAATTTGGCTTTATCACAACTGATAGTCTGGTTCATGGGTTACTATGCCATGTTTTCTATTATTCCGATATCCACCTCACTCAGCTCATATCCATCCAAAAATCCATCTCAACCAAAACATGAGAATCAGACACGTGGTTTGTTAGTGTCCCTATTTGTTGCAAGGACTACAACGATTCTTTTTCCTCCACACTTTTGGGGCTGCCTTTGGGCACTTTTCCCTTGGTTTTCCTTCGATAAGTGTTCATGAATCCCTCATTAGCTGGAATGTGATTAAGGAGTTTCATTGTCTATCGTTGGTTGGTTACTAGCTGTATTAGAGCTTTCTCCCTTTTCCTTTCTGGCATATTTGAGTCCCACACAATGTGGCATTTCCTTGGCTTCGATGGGGTTTACAATGCCTTGGCCTTTGATGCCGAGGCCCTTTCCTTGATACCCCATTTTCTTCAATAGTTTGGATCCAATCCCTGTAGTATGTTTTTCAAAAGCAGGGAATTCACCATCACGAAAATCATATGAAATTGGAGTCATTTTTTACCTCCGGATAGAAATGCAGCAACTTTTCCAAGGCCTCATCCTTGGCTTACAACTGGCGTAGTAATACTTGTTTTTCTTCCTTGCCTCCTATAGAAGCCTCCTTAGCTCAACATTCTTTGCTTGGATGTGGTGATTGATCTTCTCAAGTTCTTGGAGTCTTGCTGCGAAAAGTGCCCTTTTTGTTATGTCTATTAAAATCCTTGACTCATTGCCAGAATCAAACCCCAAATTTATGGGTCCTTCTACCTCGATCCCAAGGGCTGCAAACATAATTTCATTGCTGGAATTGGACCCCAAGTCAATGGACCTACCTCATGAAAATCTTGCAGTTTCTACCCTCTCATATTCCTCTAACTCGGAATCTTGGTTTTGTTGCACAATGGTGATGACCTTTTGCTTCCCCTTTCTGTCATTCCTTTCAGGTCTTAGCTTAGGGTGAAATTTCCAACAATTTTCTTTGTCATGCCCCTCTTTCTCACAATGTGTACAATAGGGATTTTCTCCCCTTCTCTTGGCTGTTGTGGTTCTCTTTGGGTGATCATCTCGTTCATGTGTTCCCCTATTTTCCAAATGAATGGCCTTACCCTAGCCAACTCAACTGTAGTAGGTTCAAATAATAATAATGAATTTCTAATGTAACTATGTAATCATCCAATATACTTAGTTACTACTTAAGGTGATTCAAGTATAATGCCCAAATTAAGCGTTTGTTTCTAAACTCCTCGGTAAATCTCTGAACATCTTGACCTCTGGCTTGCCTTAAGTATTGCCAATCCATTAAGCCTTGTCTCTTATAACCCAAGGGATAAAATTGTTCTTTTAATGCAGAAATGAAACTGGGCCATGAGGAAAGAAGATTAACCACACTCTTACTACTTTACAATTTTCTCTCCCACCGGATGAGAGTGGTGCCACTCAGCCAAAAAGAGGCTAACTAAATCTTTTCCTCGTTCTCTTCGATCTGCTAAATCCTACAATAGATCTCAATCTGCCTAATCTAGTTATTAAGATTTTCTACATTACTTTCACAGTTATACATGGGAAGATCAAATGTCAGACCAGGAAATAACTCCATAAGGCAAAGATGATTCGACTATATTGTTCCATCAGGCAGGTGTTTGATATATACATGAGAGAGAGACTATTCAGTTCATCTCCCGATGACTGTTCATATTTCTAATTTATTTATTTACATAAATTCACCCAATCACAAGGATTAGGTGTCAACATTCCACCCCTTAATCTGAAGGGATGTTGGTGAATCCAAGCATCATTCTGAACCATTCAAGCTTTTCTCTTCCAAGCGCTTTGGTGAAGATGTCTACAATTTGCTCATTTGTGGAACAATGACGGAGATGGATTGTTTTGGCCTCAACATGATGTCGAATTAGATGATATTTAGTATTGATGTGCTTCGTTTGATCATGGAATTTTGGGTTCTTCGCCAACTTTATTGCAAGTGTATTATAAATCATGAGTGGAGTTGATTGTACTTGTTTTACTTGCAAATCTTCAAAAATTTTCCTGAGCCACACAATTTCTTTTGTTGCT
Organism: Pinus taeda; assembly: GCA_000404065.3. Classification (NCBI taxonomy): domain Eukaryota; kingdom Viridiplantae; phylum Streptophyta; class Pinopsida; order Pinales; family Pinaceae; genus Pinus; species Pinus taeda. The sequence continues at coordinate 3,531 of APFE031698617.1, read as the reverse complement.
TCAGCTGCTACCACATATTCTGCTTCTGTTTTGGAATCTGCTGGAACTGATTGTTTGCGTGATCTCTAGGAGATAGCTCCTAATCCAAGACTCATAGTATATCTTGAAGTTGATACTCCAGTTTCTTTTTCTCCATCGAAGTCTGAATCAGAGTATCCAATCAAGCTGAAGTCGTCCACCTGTGTGTACTTGATTCCAAAGTCTTGAGTTCCCTTCAAGTACCTTAAAACTCTTTTTGCAGCAGACCAATGTCCCTCACAAGGCTTTTGCATAAACATGGAGAGGATTCCAACAGCAAATGAAATGTCTGGTATGGTAGTAGTTAGGTAGTTGAGACTTCCTACAAGCTGTCTATACTTTGTTGCATCCTCAAATTCTTTTCCTTCAATAGATGTGAGCTTTAAGTTTTGTTCCATTGGTGTTGCGGGAAATAATCCCCTAAGGTTCTTGGGTGAAACCTTAGCAGACGAAAAATTATCTAAGTTAAGAAACACACACACATACAACCGTTTATGCTATAAATAACTACCTCTAAGGTGAGAGGGGCATACTTGATGTCCTACGTTTGGGTAGTTACTCAAGGGTGCAAACCCTTCTTCACGTCCCTTCCGCTCCTTGGTCCTGTAAAAACCACAATTCCACAAACTACAACAGTATATGGACAAGATTTTACATACAAAATGATCTTTATGTCATATGAAAGATGAGTTAGTTACAAACTTATAAACATCTATTCAAGTATGAACTTCACATATAAATATCATTAACACAAAGAGAAAAGCGTTTCGGGAACAAGATGTGTTTCTTTATTAGATAAATAAACAATATGGAAAAAGAGCAATATCACCTGAATCTGCTTCTGCAGGCTCCAAGCTCAGCCTCCTTCTGAATCCGTCCCGCCTCAAGCCACTAGTAGGTCACCTTCCATTACTCTCTCCAAGGTGTGATGGGAAAAATGAACATCCAAACACAAAGGAAACAAAGGGTTTCCTATACAAGATGGGGGAAGTGCAGAAGGCACAAGGGACTTCAGACCTGATCAGGGGGATAAAAAATCAGTATAATAACTTTGCTCAATGATTTCTCCTCCATAGGCCTTCCCCTTGATGTCTTTTTATACCAACTCCAAAGTAGTTTTTTAGTTAGGAATTGGTTGGGGACAGTTGAGGCCACGGGCACTAACAGGTGATCAGCAGGTAAAACCCGCGATCTCCGCCCGAAAATACGGAGTTTTTATATTTTTTAAGTGTTTTAATACATATACGCGGGTTAGATATGTATGAACCCGCGTATACACGCGTTTAACTCAGGGCAATGTCGCGTACAGGGAATAAAACACTGTTTTTTAGATATAGGACCAGGTCTGGAAGGAGGGGTTGCCCTAGGCCATGGCTGAAGCATCACAAACCGTACTGGTGAGATTTGGAGCTATAACAGATGCCCCCTAATATATGAGGTAAGAAGGGGTATATGATGGCCGAAATGTATTAAGCGAGTAAATGGAAAGGAAACCTGCCAGAAACTGAGGAGTACTTCACCCGAAGTCAGCCTGCCAAGCCACAAAAGAAGATCAGAAAGAAACACCGTCTGAGGCGGGCATACCCATGCTCAGAGAAAGCAAAGTAAAGCATGTCCGCATATCAAGTACAAGCGGATCCACTAAGTATACAAGTATAACTGACTGTAAAATACATAATGGATCATCTGATCATAGTCGAACAAGTACATGTCTGAATATCACATATAAACTGTCAATGATGCTGGAAAATACAACGGATCACTGATATCAAAGACTGATCCCATAAGGTACCAACTGAACATGATGGATAGGAATGGTACTGCACTATAAACTCAGGTGTCAGCATATAGAATGTCGCCGTAACTGACTGCAACATATGAGGGGGAATGGCATCAACTAGCAGTAACCGGAGCAACTGTCAAGTGAACCAATGAATGCTGATACAACCTGAGGTCTTCACCGACCGCCGTGGTACATTTCTCCACCATGGGAATAAATGATCTGAGGTCGACCATGTGAGAAATCGTTTGATTACCAGCCAATAATGTATACCGTTAACAAACGCGAGACTACTCACCGATAATGATAATGAGCGTCAAGGTACCTAGTACAAACTGACAAGTGTGAATAAATGAGCTGAAGTCGAACACCTGTAAGAATCTATCGATCAGGAGACAATGATGGTTTCCCACTGTCGATAGCGAAGGATCTGCCACTAATGACTGCAAACCCCAAGGTACTGCCAAATGGACTCTAGATCTTTGCCCCAGAGCAATGAGTCGGAGTCGATAGGGAAAGATCCGCTAGAAGGAAGGCATTAAGGCATCCTTCATCAATCTAGCGCGAGTGTAACCCGTAGGCCAATAATGTGGAAGGAATCGGACGAAGGAAAATGTAGTAACCGAACCGAGGTACGTTTCCGGCGTACACAAGATGTAGCTAGCGCATGGCAGAAACCCTCTGAACCAACCAATAATGTAAGCTGACACAGAGGCGGGGTATCCACCAATAGGGTCAAATGGAAACCAAGGTATCGCACGAATCCCAATGTGTGATAATGTATGCTGATGTTGAACACAAGGGAAACCACTCAGTCAAAGACCCATAATACTGATCGATGCTGAGCACAAGGTAACCTATCAATAATGAAAATAGGGCCAGGGTGCAACTCTAGGCCTGCCCCCAGAGCAAGATGTCGTCGTCGATAAGGACAAGACCCGCCGGCAAGAAGTCAATGGGGACCTTCTCAAACCAGCACGAGTAAATGACCAATATAACTGATGTGATGTAAGACATGACATTGACAACCGGGATGGCCGACTGAAAAATTAGTCAAGAGACACCGCAGAGAGGCCGACTCAGGCTAACTTCCCTTAAACAAAAGCACGACTCAATGTGACTATGGCAGCATATTATGAATCTGTATAAGTTCGTCATGCAGGAGGCACGAACGAACCCTCCATATGATTGGAAGAGATAACCAAACGGGGGAGAACTGACTCAATAACAAAGGTTAAGGCTTACCTAAGTCAAACTAAATCCCACCCAAGTGGAGGAGACTTTGCTTTGAGTGCTTTGTTCAAGCGCGACACAACTGACTCTAGCTGCCAATAATAAGTGGAAATACTGTCCTGTTCCCGCTCTTTTTGAAATATTTGATTTTTTTGTCTTTTTCTGTTAAGCTCGAAAAAGAATAAAAGAATGCTATGGTATAATGGACAAGGACGAGTGTCGGTGAAACAGATGATCTAGTTCCTGGGAGGGGAACTTTCCTATGCTCAATGCAGGGAGGCGAAAAACTGGTCGGTGACACTCAAAGGTATGCCCTTTCCATGGGTTAAGGTATGTCAAGTTTCAGCGGTTTTAAGGTATGCACGGTTGATTTTTTGCAGATGTCATGGTCAAAAGTTGGCTTAAACACGAGTCCAGTGAAGCCGGCTCTAGGCCAAAAGATGCAAATGGTCAACATGCAATGCAGCAGTACAACTCAACACAAAGGAGCCTCTAGGGTA
>APFE031698614.1:0-22578 GCA_000404065.3 Pinus taeda | reverse complement strand
AAAAGGGTAAGGTAAGGAAGAATTGGTTTTGGTCATTCTCATGCTCCTTTCATGCATAAGAAGTACTTGGAAAAATCAGGGTCAGCATACATCAGAGTTCTTTGAAGGCTCAAACAAGATTTGAAGGGATTGCATACTTATTATGTGGTCTTGGGGATGGGCATCTATTCAACTTCATATTGAATATGAGCACTGGAGAGTTGTCTGACCGGAAGAAGATTTTGTTGGGTACAAAAGCTATCACCTTGAGGACCTTTCGCTCTAAGAACACAACACATGTTTTTGCAGCATCAGACAGGCCAATAGTTATTTACAATAGCAATTAGAAGTTGTTGTTTAGCAATGTGAATCTTAAGGAAGTCAATCACATGTGCCTTTTCAATTCAGTTTCCTTTCCAGACAGCCTTGCAATTGCAAAAGAGAACCTGCTTACTATTGGGTAAATTGATGACCAATTCTCAAAGTTTGTTTACAAAGCCAAGAAGGCCTATGACTAGGCATTTAAGAATATTACAAGAGGCAGAGTCAAAGGTAAAGGAGACAGATTGAGGACCTACAAATTCATTTGAGCAAACTAGGAGGACAATCTCAGCATAAAAGAACCGGGCTATAAGTGATTGGAGCCTTAACATAATTTTGGTTAGAACATTACCTTTTCGAATCTGTTTATGGATGAATTATGTAAAATATATGTGGTCTATTGGCATAAGATGAAGCTATGAAGAAATCACAAGAAGAATATTTTTTTTGAAAAAATTGTGCTTTTTTTATTTATTCACACAGCAGTTTCGTAGCGCGCTACAAAACTGCTGTAGCTGCATATTATGACTTGATGGACCAATTTTGAGAGACAAAAAGTAAATATTTGTGAAGAAAGATTTTTGAAAGGGAGTATTTACAAGGTTTAAACATCCAACAAGGGAAAAACAAGTAGCAGAAGGTCGAAGACAAGAATAAAAATGAAACTCTAAAAAGGAGGAACTTTGTCTCCTAGTTTCTACCAGTCAAATTCTATAAGAGTTTTTGAGCAGTGGAAAATTCCTCTCTGAAACGTGAAAGAGGTTTTCATTCCTAAGATACTGAAGTACAAAAACCTCTTCTACTTTCTTCAAATCCATTACTATCTGGGAGAAATGATGGACCAAAGTTGCGCTACGAAACTGCTGTAGGTGCAGTTTTTCAAAATCAAAATTTCCTGTTTTACACGTCTTCTTCAAGGATCGATTCTGGACAGCTGGAGAAGTAGTTTAAAAACACAAGAGAGGTTTTTGTTCTATAAATCCTGGGATACAAAACCCTCCTTCAGTTTCCTCAAATACATCATGATCTGGGAGGAATGAAGGACCAAACTTGTGCTACGAAACTGCTGTAGGTGCGGTTTTTCACAAGTATATTTCTCTGTTTTACACCTGTTTTTCAAAGACACATTTTGGGCGATAGGAAAGGTGTTTCAAAAACCCAAGAGAGGTTTTTGTTAAGAACGGATTGGTTTAGAAAAACCTCCTTCCGTTTGTCCAAATATATTTTTTATCAGAAGTTATGAGCTCTGTCCTAGGACCCATTGTTCAGCCAGAACAGAGGAAGGAACAATCTCCTAGTTTCTAGGAACATCAAAGGGATGAGTCATCAAGGGCCAGCTGGAAGGTTATGAGTACCATCAAGTTCGACTTCATGGAGTTTAAGGTGTCAAATAATGTTTTAAATGTTTAGATAAGGTTGTTGTAATCATGATTAAGAGATAGAATCCTAATTGTCTTAGGTCTCTAAAACTGCTAGTTAGCAGTCAGTTGTATTTATTAGTTAGTTTTAAATGTTAATAGGTGTCATCATAGCAAGTAGAATTCAAATTTCCCTCATGCTAGAGGAGTAATCTCAATCAGGTAGAAGAGCTCTATAAATAAGAGAAAGATCAATGTACAAAAGGTTTGAAATTTTATGGAAAAGCTTGTATTTTGGCTTATGTAAGACTCATTTTCAGTAATACATATTTGACTTTACTTCTTAGGATTCATGAAGGATTTTTTATGTTCAGAATATGTGATGTTGTCCTTTTCTTAATTCTTACAGTGGTTTGGATGTATAATCACTCACAATTCACTGAATGTGCTTTGACTTCCTGTATACATTTATAAACTATGTGGTCCCATATGAGTTTATGTTCTGAATGTTTAAATGTTGAGTGCCCTGACTTCCATGTAAGGTTGAGTTCATTGTGATATTGAGGTGTTGTTGACTCCATAAGCCCAATGGATAGTGGTTAAATTGTTTCCACCATTCATATTTGTTACAGTTGTTCTATAAGAGTTAGCCATCTTATCTTTAATCAAAATCATTAATCCATTTAGAGAGAGCCCTCTCAGGTAGAGGAGGCTAAGCCTCAGCCTAAAGTAGGTTTGAAATAGTTACTTGAGGTCTTCCTGGTCTGCAGCCTTCCAGGATCTGATTTTGAGATAACAGATGTTATGCTTCTTCATTGCTGCTTCCAAGGCTTCCATCTTCGTAAAGCATTTAGATTCTAAGTGGCCATCTCGATTACAAAAGTTGCAATGTCTATCCATCTTCTTGCCTTTGTTTTTATTTGCCTTATCATTCTGGTGAAATGATTTTTCATTTTGAGGCTGATATTTCTTAGGACCCTTGTTTGGTTTAGGACCATTCTTTTTAGGATATGACTTCTTAGGATTCTTTGAGTTTGGTTGCTGCTGGGCGGTTAACGCTTTCTTGGAGGAGTTTCCAAGATTAAGAAGACCAAGGTGTAAGATTTTTTCTTGTTCTCTTATTAATGAATCACAAAAAGCATCAAAGGAAGGGGGTTTGTAGTCATGTCCTTGAGAAATGAAGGCTTCTCTTGTAGAATGGAAGGTGGAAACAAACACAGAGTAGGCTGGTCCCAACTTAGTAAGAATGCAATAGATAAGGGCACTATCTTCTTTCTTAACTGTAACACCTTCCAAGAGAAGTCTAATGGTCTTGAACTTGGACAAGAAATCTTCCATGCAAGAAAAATCATTGGGGTTTAATGTAAGCAACTCATTTTCAAGCTGATGGGCTCTAAGTTCATTTTTTATTCCAAAAATTTTAGTAATCTGCTCCATTGCTTTATCAGGAGTATCAAGTTCAGCAATATGGAATCTAAGATCGGGAGAGATAGACATCCCTATCAACCCGCGTGCTCGATCTTTCCTATTTTCCAATGTGGCTGCTTTCTCTTCATCTTTTGGTTTGGTTTCTTGGCTTGTGGCTATTCGGTAAATACCTTTACTTCTAAGTAAATCCACAATGTAGGACCACCATTGGACGTAGTTGGTGTTGTCAAGGATAACTTGGCATGAAATTTCCATTTTGACATAAACTGAAGCTATATATTCTATAACTCAGTGTTCCAATGGAACGAGGTCGAAAAATTAGGCTGGTTAAAAAAAAACGGTTCTGAAAACGACTTCCGGATGAAGAAGTTATGAACTTTTTAAAAAAAGTTGATGAAGGCGCCGACAAAGTGCGGGAATGTGCAGAAATGAAAAAAAACGCTCATTTTTCAACAAAAAGGAGATTTGAACCCAAGACCGTACTCTCTTAAATTAGCTTTGAACTAAATGAGATTATACAAAAAATAGAGAGAGAGAGAGGGGGGGGGGGGGTGGGGGGGGGGGGGGGGGGGGGGGGGGGGGGGGAGGCTATTGTTTTCTTTAGTCATGGATGTTGGATTGGTGCTTGCTTGAGAAAGGCCTTTTTTCTCCTCACAAAAACAACAAAACCCAACACGGACATGCAAAAAACAAGCCTTACGGCTTAAAGTTAGCTTTACCCTGAAACTAAATATTTCCTCAATGTTTCTGATTTTCCGAGATCACCTAAGGTGCAGGGAAAAGAGCATATGCATGAGAAAAATTCTTCCTTTCTGTTTCTGATTTGCCCAGATCGCACAGAGTCGCAGGGCAAAGAGCATATGCAGAAATGAAAGATATAGATCTGGTAAAAAAAAATAGCTAAATAAACCGAAACCGAAATAAACAGTGAGAAAATAACAGTAAACTGCAAATAAACACTGTATACCTCCAGATCTAAAAAATGACACAGCTAGGGCTACCGGAAACCTTTTCGTGTGAAACGAAAGGGATTCCTCACTGGAACAGATGCTCCCAAAAAACAGAGCAGTCCTATCGGCCCGAAAGCAGTCAGAAACAATAGATCTAGGAGATGGCAGTCGCATGCAGTTCTACCGGCTTCAGATTTGGATCAACAACGGACGCGGCCCCCAAATAGCTCTGATACCATGTAGGAATATACAGGGTAAGTTCCTCAGATAGAACACCAAAAGGACACCGCTCACAAACAGATCACAGATCAATACACCAGTATTTTGATGTGGTTAAAACCCTCAGAGAGGGAAACAGTCCACGCCCTGTGCCAACGTGGCTACTACAGGAAATTTATTAATAAAAGAATGAAAATTTACATAAGCTTCTCTCATGCACGGTTAACCTACAAATACCTCCAGCGCTTTAATGAATTCTTGGACCAATCGGGTGTCAAAGCCACGGATCAAGGTCGGTAATATCCGAGGAGAGAATGAACCTCGGATCACTACATATCGTGACCGTCGGATTATAAGTTACAAATGTACATGTTAAAGAAACACACTTTACCTAACTCTATACTAGACCAAGTTATACTTAACTATTCCTACGTGTCGGAATATCCTAACATTGTGAGCCCTTAAGATTGTTCATAAAGTCAAATTGAGTCAATGTCATGTATGAATGACCCTTCTTGGGTATGTTAAATATTTGTATGATTCATTAAAAGAATAAAAAGGCCCTACAAGACTAATCTCAAGCACCTCCTACAAGTCGGCTTCAAGAAGGAGTAATGAAACCTCACCAAAGGACAAGTTGGCCTAGATCTCTGCCAAGTAAACTTATATTCATGGGAAGACCACTATAAATAGATAGATCGAATCTCATTTGAAGAAAATAAATTCGTCCAAGAACAAGTATCCAACAAGAAGTGTGAATATCACTTGGGAAGAAACATCATCACCATCGAAGAGAGGAAAAGGAAGATCGAAGTCTTTAGAATTATTTTTGGGTTTTTTTTTTGTGTTAAGTACACTCCACACATGCAAAGTATAGGTGGTGTCTACTGCAGCAGGCTCCGAGGTATTGAAGACACTATTGTAGGTCAAACCAAGAAGAAATTCAAGTGAATAAACAAGCTGAGTTAAGGAGGAATAGTTTCCATCTTAAAGCGAAGAGGTTTGAGAGACAATATTGAAACTAGAGTTTTTGAATTAGGGCTGAAAGTTGTAGACCGAGAACTAGGAGTCAAAAATTTGAAGGATAAATGAGAAGGAAGAAGAAGTAAGGGGTTTGACTATCATTAACTCAAGAGAGAATAATTTCATCAAGGAAGCCTTATGACTTGGTCTTGGAGAGGCGGATTGATTAAGGGTCCTGGTCTTGGTGTTTGCTAATTCATGTCTCTATAAGAAGAAGAGTTTTTTGGGTTTTCCTCTCAAGTGGGATAGGTTTTGGCCTTGGATGATAGTTTACATTTTTATTCTCTTATCTCTTTATTTCTTATACCTTGGTAGTTTTTTAATGAAGAAAAACACTATAATAATCTAGCTAAATAGAATATCCTAATCTATTGAAGTAAAAAGCATTCACAAGCAATTATCATTGATAGAAAAATCACTTAATCTTGATGCCCTAGATTTCTCAACATGGTTTCATAGCTAAGGTGACAAAGTTAAGGAAGGACATCTTATCAAGAGACACTCAAGGATCAAATCTTAAGAAAGAAATTAGAGAAAATCTAAGAAGATCATCAACAAAGTCAAGATACATAAGGAAGTGACAAAACCCTAGATCGAAGAAAATATTTACAACAAAATGAAGTTTTGGGAACCTCTAGTCATCATCAAAAGACCACAAAGACCCTCATCAATTTAAATAAATATACAAATCAAGGTATCTTTAAGTTCATTCATTCAAGGGAAGAAAAGGACATTGTCATCATCTTCAAAAGGTTCCAAGGAACTCTCATTGAAGAAAGGATTTCATCTCAAAACAAAATCCTTACCCTTGAAGAAAATCATCCAAGGAGTATCAATACCTCATAAAGGAGTCATCATCATCATCACCAAAAGTGATCTCTCTTTGTGAAGGATCATTCTTGAAGAAAAATTTCTTCATCAAGGAGAATATTTCTATTATCTATATCATTATAAAAATCAAGGAAGCAATAAGTAGAATAAGAATCTTATCAAGTAAGTGTATTTATGTCCACATCTGAATCTATAAAAATTTCGTTTTTCAAGAAAAACAAAAAATTGGTTAGGGATTCAAACTATCTTGCATGGAAGAAGAGGACAGATCTAAATCTCATTGAAAAAGAGGTCATAGATCATGTCAAAAGATCTATCACCAAACTAGTGAAAGAAGATGCTCAAGAAATTGAAAATTTTATGAAAGGGAAGTTAGGCCTCAAATGATTCTCATAGAATCCCCTCATTCCTTATGTATCAAAAATTGAAACTTCAAAATAAATTTACGGTAAACTGGTAGAGCTGTATTTTGTAAGCACTGCAGGAGAGGTCATCTCATTAAGATGAGAACTCTACTTGAAGATGTGAAAAGAAGAAGGAATAGACTCATACTTCATGAGGATATCTGAAATCAGGGATCAACTTCAAGATCTGGGAGAAGTCATGTTTGATAGAGAAATGACTACAATAGTACAAAATGCACTACCAAAGGAGTGGGATAAATTTACTACAAATATTAATGGGAAGAAAGAAGCTACTCCATTCCAGGATCTATGGTTACTATGCAAGATTAAAGAATAAAGGTTAAAGGTAAAATCTGATGCAGGATCAGGGGAGAAAATTCAAGCATATGCTACAATGACAAAAAGAAAGGGAAATTTTGGAAAGTTTGGTCCTTAGAAAAAGAAGAAGAACATGGCTAAGATTAAATGCTATGGATGTTAAGAATATGGGTATTACAAGAGAGATTGTTCTAATATCAAGAAGGGAAATAACAAAAGAGGAAGAGAAGAAGCCCATATCATCGAAGAAGTAGAGGAAGTTGAAAAGAAGAAGTCTAAGAAAGAGGAAGTAAAATATCTCTATGATTGAGATAGTTTTCCTCACCTAGTTATTTTTAAGTTTTTGTTTTATTTTCAGTTGCAAAGTATAACTATCATGATACGTATCATTAGAAGAACATGATAGGATGCATCATGGCATCATAAAGGCATTAAAAGAAAGATCTTGTGACATTGTCATAGGAAAACATGAATGATAGGTGAATTAGGTCTATGGAAGTATGTGGCTCTTGTTAACCTCATTAGAAGCATAAGTAGTACTTATGGGAAAGGAGAAAAAGAAAAATTCATCTGGCATGAAGCTCATCATACATCGATTAAGAGGAAGCATCTATTGGATGAGGATATTTAAGATCCTCTATTGGAATCTTCATTGGAAGGTTCACCAAACAAAAGGGAGCAAGATTTTCATCAAGAATTTTGACTTGAAGGAATTCATGAAAGAATGGTATGATTTCAATAAGAAGATCAAAGGATTGAAGTTTTCAATCGAGGAAGATGCTAAAAGAAGATGACCTAAAAGAAGAATGAGGTATGTATGCTTTGATAATTTGGAGTCATGTCATATGGTTGAGGATAACATAAATGATCTACTTCAAAAGTATGATCAAAATGAAAGGATAACCTCTATTGAAAAGATGCAGGAAGGCATGGTTCACACATTGACTAGGTGAAATCAACATAATATGTCCTTATACAAAATCTGAGGTGGTTGACATTAATTGGAGGAACTTTTATCGGAAGATCCTGAAAGAAAATGTGTGAAGAAAAATGAAATAGATAGTGAAATAACAAACTATGGAAAAGGCAATCAACACCCAGGGACTGAAAGATTTGACTGTGATATCTCCAGAAAGGATAGAAGACTTTGATAAATTCCAAAAAAATAAGGAGACCCTTGATAATGAATATATTTTGGAGATATGTCAATATCTATGCAGGATGTTGATGCAAACCAGAAGATGTCATGATGAAATACCATCACAAAGGTAATTTAATTATTCATTTCTTATTTTCGGATAATATCTAGATAGGATTATGCAGGACTGCCAAGGGAAGAGTTGTGGATGTCATCCACCACTTATGACCATATAGAAGGATGAGAGATACTTAAGAAAACATGGTATGAAAGAGGCAGCAATGCATGAAGGAAGAACATATATGAACTGATGGGTAAATTTTTGATGCAAGGAATGATGACATAACTAACTCAGGAATGAAAGTGATGGATGGTTTGTGCCCTATGAAGAAGTCCCAAAACATAAAAAAACCCTTAATAAAGTAAAGAAGTACATGGCATTGTGAGGAGGAGTTCTTCAAGAAGTTGGTTGTTCCATCTTCTCTACCTGAGGACTATTGTAAGTTTCTAATTAAGAGGGAGCTTGGAAACAAGTTTCTTTCTTGGTAGAAACTTGGAAGCAAAACTCCTAAGCCAAGAGGGGGCTTAGGTACATTCCTTTCATAGGAATGAGTAAATTCCTTCATTGGAATATGTATTTACTCCCTAATTAAGAGGGAGAGATAGATACATCATTCTTGTTTTCGCTTGGGAAGACAAAATGGAGGATTGGGTAAACATCTGGCATCTGACTCTCTTTGAGGATGAGTTAGGTAATCCAAGATAAGAGTATTCATAGAGGACCAATATTCTTTGAGGATTGGGAATCCAAGATAAGAATAGTCATGGTGGAAAACACCCTGAGAACCCAGGTGGGGTATGTTCTGAGAGAAACAATGATGAGGGTGTCTATACATCATTGGTCTTGCCAGCATTGAGACCAGACCTTGTGTAGAGATAGAGGTTTTAATCAAGGCCTTGTTATGTGACAACGTTGGTGTGTATGATGCTATACAGATAGGTTACCGATCTAGCTCTTCTTATGAGAATTCTTCAGATTGAGAATGACCAAGTACCATTATGAATACCTCCCTTGTTAGGAGGGAGTATTGAAAAGTGTAACTAGGTTCGGTCTTCATAATGACATGTGTAATTGTGATTTTTTGTAATTGATGCAAAGAATAAAAATAAAATTATTATTGTAATGCTTTTTTCATGGGTTTCATGAGCAAGGAATTTTATTTTTAGGTAAGACTCCCATTGTGAGCCCTTAAGATTGGTAATAAAGTGAAATTGAGTCAATTTCATGTATGAAGGACCCTTCTTGGGTATGTTACATATTTGTATGTCATTAAAAGAATGAAAATCCCCTCCAAGACCAAGTTAAAGCACCTCCTACAAGTCAGCTTCAAGAAGGAGTAATGGAATCTCACCAAAGGACATGTCGGCCTAGATCTTTTTCAATTCAGTTGATATTCAAGGGAAGACCTCTATACATAGATAGCTCAACTCTCATTTGAAGACAAGAAATTCGGTCAAGAACAACTATGCAACAAGAAGTGCGAAGATCATTTTGGGAAGAAGCCTCATCAACGAAAAGAGGAAAAGGAAGATCAAAGTATTAGCATTTTTTTTAGTTTGTTTTGGGCTAAGTACACTCCACATGTGCGAAGTATAGGTGATTTCCGCTATAGTAGGAGCCGAGGTATTGAAGACACTATCGAATTTCAAAACAAGAATAAATTCAAGTGAATAATCAAGCTGAGTTAAGGAGGAATAGTTTCCATCTTAAATAGAATTACTTTGAGAGGCAATATTGCAGCTAAGGTTTCTGAATTAGGGCCAAAAGTTGCAGACCTAAATCAAGCGGCCAAAAGTTTGAAGGATAGCCAAGAAGGAGGAAGAAGAAAGGGGTTTGGCTATCATTGACTAAAGGGAGAATAATTTCAACAAGGAAGCCTTGTGGCTTAGTCTTGGAGAGTCAAATAGGTCAAGGGTCTTTGTCTTGGTATTAGTCAATTAAAGTCTCTATAAGAAGAAGAATTCATTTGGATTTTCCTCTCAAGTGGGAGAGGTTTTGGCCCAAGATGATAGCCTACATTTTGTGTCTCTTATCTCTTTATTGTTTATGCTTTGGTAGTTGTTTGATGAAGAAGAGCACTATAATAATCTTACTAAAGAGAAGATCCTAATCTATTGAAGTAAAAAGCATTCACAAGAAGTTATCATTGATAGAGAAATCACTTAACCTTGATGCCCTAGATTTATCAATAGTTAGAAGAGGGAAAGAGGGGATTTCTTATGATTGTGATAAATATATGATTATACAAATTATTTTCATTTGATTCTTTTAGGTATTGGATTTCAAAACCAATGTTATATATCTAATTTAACTTCCATAGTGGAGACATGTTCAACAGATGGGGAAATTGGTTTGGATTCCAAAGGAACAATATGATGATGATGGAACACATTCTCCAATAGTCTCACTTGATGTTATAGAAAATGGTGAAATATTTAGAACATTATCAATGGAGGAGAATTGGACAAGAACTGAAGTCTGAGAAAAATTGGAGATACAAGAATATTTTGATCATTTTGTATATGTACACAATGGTAAAATGGTAAGAATTTAGAAATGGATATCGCCATTTTAATTTGTAAACCATAATGTATAAAATTATTGGCACCTAATGCCTTCTTTATAGAAAAATAGTTCTAATTATCCTACTATATTTTGTAGGTTGGGAAACATCGAGAACATATTGTGCATTGCAAAGATTGTGTCAAACTATCTACAACTGAAATTAGGGAATGATAAAAAATTGTAAGTTTAAACATAACATGTATGATGAAATATGTGCTTCAGACTTGTTTGATTGTGACTTCTGATATCCCTTTGAAACATGTTGAATTGGATTTTTGATATTTTGGAATGTAAATAGATTTTTCTATTGAGTAATATAAATGTTAGTGGGTTAATTGTTCCCTATGACTACTTTTGTGATTACTACCATGATACAAAACCTTTGTAGCTTGTTTTTTCTTGGGCTTGATTTTTATATGCTCTTTGTTTGATAATTTTTGTCAACTTATTAGTTGATAAAAAAATTTAATGGAGAATTCTATTGTTTGTTGTAACGATTATTTTTCCAAGGCCTGTTTATTTCGTGTCTTGAAAACAACGTTGAAATGACCATTAAGATGCCTAAAACTAAAATAGCTCATAGTAAAACTAGTCAATTCTTAGTTAAATATTAGTTAAAATATTAGTGAAACCATATTAGTTAAAATATGTTTAGGATCATTTTAAGACTCTTTCATCTTCTTGCACACCAATGGTTCCTTGATTGGCAGGTTTTCTATTTCTCAATTCCTTAGGAGTAACTGGGTTTGCATATGTGGGGCATATTGTAGCTCTGGTGATCCAAGCTACAATTCCTTCATCACTAGAAAGGCCATCTAAGAAACCCATGTGGTGGGGTGTTATGTTTTCATATTTTTTTTCTCTCTACTACTTCCCAATAGCTATAGTGGGTTACTGCACTTTTGGTGAGATTGTTTCAGAGAATTTGCTCTTAACACTTAGAAAACCATATCGGCTCATTGTAGCAGAAAACATGATGGTGGTAATACATCTTATTGGAAGTTATCAGGTATATTTATAGTTGTTTAAATTATTGCTTGTACTTTTGTACATATTATACCACTCTAATATGTCAAATCTTAATTAATTTGTACCATTCAAATAGTTTACTTGTTACCAAGCATAACCTGTGATTTCTATTTCCATGTCAAGATTTTTTATTTTGATATTGCCTCATAAAATTATATCGTTTTTCTATTCTAAGATATCATGGGCTAGAGAGAGTATTGATAAAGAAATTTAACTTACCATCAATATGTTGTCTTTTCTTGGTTGCTCTATTTTCTTACGATTTTTGTGGAATTTGTTGCATATTTAATCAAATTAGCATTTACTTTTTAATTTCAAGGTTTCTTTTACACTCTAATGTTTCCAATAAACTTATGATATTTAAACATAAAATTTTAATAAGTTCTCTTATGAATTTGTTTTATGTTTACCAAATGTTATACTTGTAATTGTCTCCTCAATTCAAGTTTTGAACAATTTGTTTATGTTTATTCATATTAACTCACTAGTACAAATGGGGCCAAAATATGATGGCTATTAGTTAGATATGTGGCTTATTAACATTGGCTATTTGACACATTGATGGTCATCAAATTGTTGCTGGATTTTTGTCGAATAATATACAGTTTAGAAACCATTGGATATTCGATGGTACAAATGTCGATTATCCAACACAAGAAAATGCCAAAATGGTCATTAAAAAGATGACATTTTGAAGTAAGTTTTGTGATGCTACAAATTGTTTGATATCCAACGGACCAAAAGTAAAATATCCGACAAGTCTCACACCATTCTGTCGTCAGATATTCAACACATAAGCTTTTTTATCTAATGAGAAAAATTGATGTTTAGGCATCGGGTAATTTATAGTATAGGTAAATTGTGCCACATGAGTGTTATCGCTCCGGCGTTCGCACACTATGGTGATGCGTCGGATATTCGAAAGATGAGATTTATATTCGACAAGAGTGTTAAACAACCGATGCTTTTGCCTGTCATTTTTTGCGTCGATTATACGATGAGTAATCCAACTTATAGGAGTCCATTACTCATCCCAGCCTTGATATTACAAATCATCCAATATCCCCCCCACCTGCCGAGCATAATAGGTCTACAAATTGTTCCTTTTGTCGTTGTTTTCTTGCTTCTCTTTGGTCTCCTCTTTTCTTAGAATGATACAAAGAAAGTAGAGAGAAAATATTTTTATCCAATCCCATCTACCACTCTTTTTGTGGTTATTAACTACCTCCACCTCACCAACAGGTGGAAGGTAGTTATCAACTCATTAATGAGATTTTATTTCCCACTCTTAAAGACAACTCCTTGTCTTTTAGGGAAAGAGTTAGTTGGAAAATATCATAATTCCTCCATAACCTAATAATTTAGATTATATTCCTAAGACTTATTGATGGGTAGTAAATAAAAAAAAAAATTGCATCCTCATCTCTTTCAGCCATATGTACTCAAAACTAATTTTCTAAATTTTTTATTTAGAAAAAATAAAACATCATAATTACATATTTCTAATCAATTATTATCAGTAATAAATTACTAATAACTAAATTCTTCAAATTTCTTTCATACTTAAACATTTAACAAAGAATGCGCATATGCACATTTAATTACATAAATACATCAAGCCAGGGGACATCACAACTACCCCTTTGGTTAGTTGCACATCAATAGTGATTTTTTTGAAAATTATGATGAAACACGAATTGAATTCTTTGCTATGTACTTCCTTATACATTTTAATATCTATTGACTCTTTCAATAAAGTAGTAGGAGTATTTTACTCACCAAATTTAATAACAAATTTATTTTCAAAACCATCCCCGTTTAAGATAGAATTTGTTGGTAGATTGTAGTACCAATTGGATTCCTTATTTTTAAAGGTGTGTGGAAATAATTTGTAGGATTTATCATCATGCCCTATATTCATTAATCACATACAGATATAGAAATATTGTAAATTATCTGCTTGGGCACATGATTTTTATGGTTCAAATTTTGGAAGAATTCCTTCATGGTGCTTAAGTAGATTGTGAATTTGTCCCCATCTATTCAAGTCACATTTGTTAATTTGGAAAATTAGTGACATATTCCAACGATGGGATGAGATTCCACTTTTCAGGAGGACCAATTTTAACTATTGAAGTGCTCAATTTGGAAAAGGGAAAGTGTACATTTGAAGAAAACCCCACATGTGGACAAAAGGACAGGTTAGCCCTAACAAGAAAGTGGACACCCTTGGAAACCTATAAATACAAGTGACCTCAAGCTCATTTGGAAATTACCAAGTATATTCCTCTTCTCTTCTTAATTTATTGGTTTGCATAGGTCTGAGGCTAGGTTGCATAGATTGGTTCGTGTAGGTCCAAGATTGCAAGATTCAAAGCTCGCATATGTGTTTAGGGTTTTGGCCTCCAACCGTAGGCTTGAAATGGGTAAACTTCGGTCACAATCACAAGCACAATGGCTCATCCATGCAATTGGAAGCTCTCAACTGCACACATATATCTTCGTTCGTGTAGTTGGGCTCTAGGGTTTAAATTTGACATTTGACTGCAGTTGGCAGCAGTGGACTACATGCAGGAGAAGTTTTCCTTGACTAGGATTGATGTTAGGAACATATTTTTGAATGTTGTTGGGTTGATTTTGCTAGATGATTTTGTATTGGCTCATTGTACTCTCTGCTAAACATTTTATAATAATATAATAGAAGAAGAATTTCAAAGGTATTTCCCCATAATGTGGTTTTCCCTTGTCATTGAACCAAAATATTGTGTCTCTTGTATCTTGGTTGTCTTTCGTTGTGCATTTGTATAATTGTTCTATCTACTATTTCTCTCCTGTCATTAGTTAATTGAATAAGTAAAATTGTAATTTGTTTGCTATTGGAAACTGTTGAGGTAATAGTTGCAGCATAGAAAAAGTGTTGATGAAAAATTAACATGGTCTCAGAGTTGAGCTGAAGACAAGCCCAAGAGACATAGAGAAAGAGCATCCATCCTCTAGCAACTAAATTTTGGTTTGGTAAAAAAAGTATACCTCATACTGTAGGATAATGAAAAGTTAGTTGATGCATTTAGTTTTGCAGCTTGGAAGACCAAGATCAATGTCACCTTAGATGAGTATGATGTCATGGAATATGTGGAAGGAAATATTTCTCTGCCACTTGAAAATGCATCTCAGGATGCCAAGTCCAAGTACAAGAAAGGTGAGATTAAAGCTAAGAATATTATTATTGATTCTTTAAGAGATCATTTACTTGTTTATATTTCATATTTGAAGACTTCCAAACAAATTTATGATAATATAGTGGGCATGTATGAAGTGAACAATTTGAGCCATGTTGTTGCTCAAACTAGTAAGGGGTCCTATAAGCGAACTTGGTAAGTCAAGAGAAACAATGAAGCTAAATCCCACACTCACCATAGATAAATCTTCCTACTCTTTATAGTCTTTCACCGATAGGAGGAGACTCGATATATAGAGAATCACTAATGAAGGATAGATCAACTAAGATGGACGTAAAGTGATCTTGGGGACCCTTTCTGAGGGGAGACTCAAGAATTGGACTTGATTTCTTCTTAATCAAGGTACACATATTTCTATGAAAAGGGGATGAGGATTTAAGGTCTAGGTTTAAGAAGTGTGAATTGTAAAGGAGCTTCCCAATCCATAAAATCCTTATGGAAATTGGTTTCCCAAATG
Organism: Pinus taeda; assembly: GCA_000404065.3. NCBI lineage: Eukaryota > Viridiplantae > Streptophyta > Pinopsida > Pinales > Pinaceae > Pinus > Pinus taeda. The sequence goes on along the minus strand of APFE031698614.1, from coordinate 7,258 downwards.
GTTTTTTAAGAATTAATGTTGATGAGGTATGGGACCACACGGGACCAAGTGGACCCAGGCTAGGTCAAGAGGAGGGAATTTATCACCCAATGATGAACTTGACCTAAACAAGGAGGAGAAGGGGATCAGATCAATGATTTTCACTTAAAGGTGCAAAATGATCCCTGTGAGGAACTAGCTTAGGTAAACTTAGGGAAAAAAACAACCTCGAGGCTAGGGCTTGGGATATCTCACAACCTCACCATCGTAATTTCCTCAAATTTGGAGGGGGCCTATGAGACACACCAACGCAATAGAGGCCAAGAGATTGAATTTTCCCTATGGGTAGTTTGTTAGGAAAATAATGACATAGGAACCCTAATGTGATTAGACCTAGAAGAAAGAAGGAGAGGTGAAGAGAAATGGTTCTTTAAGTGATCACCTTATGGTAGAATAGTGCCTAATCATTTGGGGAGATTGGATTCAAGAAGAATATGAGAATGGAATTTTTTTCTAGGTCAAGGAGGTTTCAAGATCAACTTTGCTTGACATTAGGGAAAAGGAGAGTGACCTTAAAAGCTTTTATACTTCATTTTGCAAGATGAAATGGCTTATAAAGATAAATTCAACCATAGAATTATCCCTAGGAAAATCCTTTAAACATACATGGCCTATACATAGAGAGATGTTATATAGAAACATAATTCCACAATGTCGCAGTAAACATACAACAATTAGCCCTAGTATAGTGAAATCCCCATCATCAATGCATGTGGCAAAGTAAAATAATGAATAACATTAAATTTTGTACTTAGATGTAAGAGAATATATCAAACCATCAACAAATTTACAATGAAGAATATCTAACACAAGAAGAGATAATCCAAACATCAAAATTCATACATGCTCCAAAATGTCGTCCACCAAGAAGGAATAGCAAAAATATCTAGAGAGATACAAGTCCAAACCAAGTGATCATGAGAAATTAACTCTCATAACTTGTATTTATACATTCCTCATGAGTTCTATTTAGCTACTTGGGCCTACATTATCCCCTAAAATAAAAATAATGTGCAAATAACTAACTTTGGTGACAATCCCACAAAACTAGCTCATAAACAAAATAACAAGCCTATCAAGAGGTCGAATGATCAACAACACATGTCATTGGGCTCCCTAAGAATCCTGCTAAAGTCCATAAGTGCCATAATGATGAATATGACTTCCAAAAGTAATGGACAAGGGGTTGTCCCCTTGTTCTCCACATAATAAACATGTGGTGCTGCCAATGGGTGTGAGGGCACACAAGTGACCTCATGGGTCTCCAAGTAAGTCGAAGATTCCTGTAGACCATATGTAAGGGCTCAGATGATGGTGTAAGTGATGCCACATCATCATACAAGTCCTAGGTCATCTACAAAGTTCATGGTACAATTGTGGGGTTGGCTGGGAAAAGGTTAACTAGGTGAATCTTCCTTGTCCAATAGGGGAATCTCGAGAAATCTTTGAACATCTCTATGGATCCATGGAGCTATTTCTACTACTGTGGAGGCCCATGGCTCTCAACACACACACCCTACATGTGCCAATGTATCCCTATGGAGGGTTAGGACCCCGTATAGGGAGACCAAACCCAAAATGGAGACCACCTATAATCCTCCATAATATCCAATGTGTCCCCTAGCCTTCCAATACAACAAGTCATCAAGGAAATTGAGTAAAATATCTTACAAACCATGGAAAATAGGTGGGCACTTCATAATGGCATGCTCTTCCATAGTGGTCTTTAGCAAGTACTAATGTCTCCAATCTCCAAATGGGGTTAACCAAGTATCCTATTAGGTGGTTTCTACTTCTAAAGGGGATAGTATGTCCAAGGTACATCTTTCAATGGGTGGTGGCATGTGATAAAGAGATGAATGGAGTAGGGGATGAAAAGGGGCATCCATAGGCCACATGATGGGGTACAAGGGTAGCTAATAAAATGGAATCCTACACTTGGGTATATAACGTATGGGAGGGAGAAATCGTGGTACATGAGGTTCCTTGAACTTGATTTTTCCACCCTTCTTTATATGCCTTTCTGCTTTTATGATTTTTCTTTATTTGAATGCTTGGGGCTCAAGGGATAAGAGAATGATGTGTCAGATATAACAGTGGATACCCCATTTAAGGTAAGGTGGTTCATTTCCCACCAAGGTTTGGGACAATCATGGGTTCCTGAATGACAAAAGAGGCTCATATAGGGATTGTAACAACTAGGGTGATGGCCATGATGATGGGGTGGAGCTCATGTATTGACTTTTGCCCACGTGCTAAATGTGTTTGTCCCAACCATATTTTTATTTTTATGGTAGATTTTCCTATTGAATGTGGCCAATTATGCTTTTAATTTTTTTTTTAGTTGGATCAACCTCCAGGGCATCATTCCAGACTCGACGCAAGGAGTGGGAAAGAGGAAGGGGAAGGCTAACCCGATGTGGAGCTAGTGGAGGAATGTGGACCCAGGTGGGAGAAATGATGAATGGGGTCATAATGAGTGGAAGGGGAGTAATATATGTGAATGAGGGAGCAGGACCATGCAACCAAAATTAGTTATTCCCATTTAGTACCATCCCTTTAAAATCCCAAGGGTCAGTAAAAGAGATCCCATGGGACTAGGGTCCAAGATTAACATCCAAAATAGGTCTAGGGGACAAGAGCGCAGACCTAGCCAGTCTTTTCACCGAATCCCCCCATTAATCCATGCCTAGAAGTTTCCATGATAAACAAACTATAATTCTCAATTACCAAATGATAAGGCAACAAACTATAATACTCAATTACCAAATGACAAGGCATACCTTTAGGTTCAGGAGGCCCACCTTCAAATATACGATCATAACAGATGGGTGAGGGACCACATGACTAGCTCAGGTGGTGGAGAAATGGCACAATGAGCTAGTTGGTAGCTACAAGGGGCTATTGGCTACTAGTCAAGGACCATCTCAAAGAAAAAAATTATCCTAGGGATATCACCTATAAAATGGCAGGTAGCATTTGGCTCCAACTGGGAGGTGATCTTTCAAAGAAGTGGACAAAGCTATTCAAACAAGAGGTCATGAGAACTCCAACAATCACCTGGTTACTGTAGACTTGTTGCCTGCACATATAATAGATGGAAAAAAACATGGGGCATCATGCTTTCACGACGTCTCATGATCGCACATGCTTGAATTAGACCCATAAATCGACTCATAGAAATAAACTTTCAAATGTAATTTTTTAAATCTAAGTGTAACTAATCGATCATGAGAAATATTATATGACATTAGTTTTAATGAAAAAATCAGCATGCAATGCATTCTATCCTAACATGCATATAGTAAGGGAAATACTAAGTGTAATCATAAAGCCAGTGCAACTAACATATCATGATATCACTATACATATGCCTACTAGTATGATTACTCATGAAACATGACTCAACATGAATGTGGAAATAAACACATGGAGGGTGAAGTGGGTGGGAGGTGGGAAAACTTGATCCCCATTTGATGTAAAAGGAATCCATAAGAGCAGGGGGATAGTTCAATCTGTAAGTGTGGGGCTTTCCCTCTAAGTACACAATGATGGAATGAAAGATCACTCTCAAGAACTCCTTATCACAATCATTGCTTGTAATATCATGCTTTGAAGATGTCACAAGGTTGTGATGAGAGGGGTGTGAAGGGTGAGGGAAAGAAGGAGTGCAACAAATAGGTTCATCAATTGTATATTCACATTGGAGAGGTGAGGTCAGGGAGTGATCAAAACCCTCAAGGTGTATCCAAGAAGGTAAAGTATAATCAATGAGGGGTTCTTCCTTGACACTTTACTCAAAAGTGGGGAAGGGCTCATGGTCACTTGATATCATATGAAAAAGGGTGAGGGAATCACTTGATGAATATTGAAGATGATGAACAAAATAAATAGAAAAGGGGGAAGGTGAAATTTAGACGGGATCCTAAAAATCCAACTCTAGAAGCTCAAGTGATTTGAATATACTTTTGGAATCATAAGGAAGGTAGGTAGGAGCCTTATTGTTTTCCTCATTATAAGAATCAAAGGTCAGGTTTCCCTTAAAAGGAAAATCTATTATTTCCAACTATATTTCTTCATGTAAGGGAAAATAATAATTTTCCTTCCTAGGGGTATCGATGGATATGCCATCGCAAGTAATTCCTAGGAGAAAGGGAAAACTATTCTCACCCTCATCCTCTTTGTTGGTATCATAAAGGGGAGCACAATCAAATTGAGGCCCAAAACTTTCCCATTTATCCTTTTCAATGTGAAAATAGTCTCCAATGTCATCTTTCAAGGAGCTCATGGGATCACCTCCCTCAAGGTTCTCAAAATGAGAGTCATCAAGAGTGTATCCTTAAGAAAGGTAAGGTCAACCTCAACTTTACTTTGTATAGCCTCATCAACCCCAATATACATGTTCTTGAAATCATCCCATTCATCATGTGGACCCAACAAGGACTCATCTTCTTGCTTATAAAATAGATCCTCAAGGGTATCTTCATCTTGGTTAGTTGACAAATAGGACATCTCTTCTTCCCTCTTCTCTTGAAGAACAACTGCTAAGGTATTTGTTACATGATTTTGGTAATATTCTTATAGGAGGAGAGTATTAGTGCGGTTTTCTTTATATTCAAATTTCATCTTATGAAGCTTCACCTCTTCTTCATGCAAAATAAATAATACTTCATTAGAATTACATTCCCTTACTAATCCCCTACATGACCTACTATATTCATCCATTCTTTCTTGCGTGATTTTGAGGCTTAGAGGATTCAACTCTTCATCATCAGAGGATATTTTCCTCTTCTCATCGCATAGTCTTCCAATTCTATAAATGACATTTTCTAATCTTCCTCACCCAAAATTTAGTTTTATTCAATGTCATCCAATTGATTTCCCATTGTCGGAATTTGTGGTTGACTATGAAATTATCATTGATTAGGCTAGTCAGAATATTCAGAGCATAGCTTAGGCGAGCATGGTCAAATAGGTGACTAGGATCCCCCTTATAGAAACCCCTCATTATGTTGAGTTGCACTTGTTTTGATCTATAAAACCCAAGCATAAGTTCCATATCCATACCTTCCAATACATTTTGATAAGATTTTGCATATTTATTCCCATTATTTTGTAGTTATTGAATGTCTTGGTCAATGAGTTTTGCAAATGTATAACCAAGATCAATCTTTATTTTACTATAGTCCATTTTCTATGATTTTTCATATTACGATTGAAATGGAGTCACTAGGGTGAGTTAAAGTGCCTTGATAGATGCTTGCTTCACCCTACAAGCATTAACTTTAAAGCTTAATGAAGAACTAGGGCTTCGTTCTTCCAACAAAGTCACCAATAATGATATTTGAATATTTTTTATAGGGAACACATGTTTCGTGTCCCTGGAAATGATGCCAAAATGTTATGATCAAACTATTAGGGGGTCCTAGAGGGTCACTTGCTAGGTCAAGAGAAACAATAAAGCTAAATCCCATTGTCACTACAACTAAAGATTTATAATCTTTACAAACTTTCACTGATGGGAGGAGACCTAATATATAGAGAATCACTTATGAAGGATAGAACAACTAAGGTGGACGTGAAGTGATATTGGGGGACCTTTCCTAAGGGAGACTCAAGAATGGGACTTGCTTTGCTTCTTAAGAAAGGTACAAATCTTTCTAGGAAAAGGGGATGAGGATTTAAGGGCTAGGTTTAAGGAGTGTGAATTGGAAAGGAGCTTCCAAATCCCTAAAATCCTAATTGAACTTGGTTTCCCAAATGTTTTTTGAAGAATTGATTTTTTTATGAGGTATGGGACCACATGGGACCAAATAGACCCAAGCTATGTCAAGAGGAGGGAATTTAGAAACCAGTGATGAACTTGACCTAAACAAGGAGGAGAAGGGGATAAAAGCAATGATTTTCATTTAAAGGTGCAAAACTATCCCTATGAGGAACTAGCCTAGGGAAACTTAGGGGAAAAACCAATATTGATGCTAAAGCTTGGGATATGTCACAACGTCACCATCGAAATTTCCTCAAATTTGGATGGGGCCTAGGAGACACACCATGTTATGAAACTAGCTCAAGAAAAGATGGAAAAGATAGATCAACACCTTAGAATTCAGCCTCTTTGAGGGGGAAACCTCCTTTACATTACATAAATGAACAATTCTTGGATGATTCAAATGATAAAACCACCTTTTTATATATAGGAGTCTAAGGAGTCACAATATAACCCAGCCGACCTAACAATAATAATATAAAGCCACAAAAATAACAATAGAGGGATTCTATGGGGCACAGTAATAACAATATGGGCGAAATAGGGGCACAACAATTTAATAAGGGGTACAACTACCATAATGGGGTAATCACTAGTATTATAGGGACCCAACATTCCCCTCTCCTTCAAAAAAGTGTTGTCCTCAACACTTGAGTAGTTCTGGATGCTTCTGTATAAAATTTTCATCCTCCCACGTGGAATCTTCAGCGGATAATTTCTTCCACTTAATAAGATACTCTGAAATTTATCGATTTCATAGCTGTCGAGTTCTTGTTTCTATGACTACTCCTGGTTCCAATATAATTTTTCCTTCCTCATCAAGTTCTGGCAATATTGTTTGAACTGGAAGCTTTTTGCCTATAACCTTCTTTAAACATGAAACATGGAAAACTGGGTGCAATCGAGAAGCTGCAGGAAGCTCCAATTTGTATGCCATAGTACCAATCTTTTGCAACACCTTGTACGGACCATAACACTTTGGTGATAATTTATTATCCTTCTTAGCTTGCTTGAGGTACATTTTCTTATATGGTTGTAGCCGTAGAAATAATCACCTACATCAAAACTTCTTTCACTGCGACATTGATCTGCCTGTTGTTTCATTCTATTCTGTGCCAACACGAGGTTATCCTTTAAGAGTTGGAGGACTTGTTGTTGATGTTCGATGTGATGTTCCACTGCTTGAACCTTAGAATTTTTCTCTTAAATATGATGTGATGGATGGTGGCTAATACCCATAAAGTGCCATAAATGGGGTCATTTTTGTTGTTGTATGGAAGGAAGTGTTATACCACCATTTAGCCAGAGGCCATTTGACCCACTGTGTCTATTTATCAGATACATAGCAACGAAGATATCCTTCCAAACATTTGTTTACTATCTCAGTTTTCCCATCAGATTGAGGATGATAAGATGAGCTATGAGCTAACTGAGTACCAAGACAAGAAAATA
>APFE031698607.1:0-39240 GCA_000404065.3 Pinus taeda | reverse complement strand
TGAAACGTGGTACCTGGAGGAGAGAAGATTGTAGGTCAGCACCTACGTACTAGTATCTAAGCTAGTACAAGAGCTAAAGGAAATCTTTGGAGCATTGTAGCAGGTAGTAGCTTGCGTAATAGTAAATGGATCAGCTAGTACAAGAGCAAAGGGGGTTGTAGCTCCCGTACTGGTATAAGGCTGCACCAGTACAAATATTGTAAAAGGATTTTCTTATTAAGAGGAAGATTGAGATGACTTGCAGCAGGTGGTTTTCTCCCACATTGGGTTTCCACCTTATATCATGGTGTTCATGTGTGTGCTCTTTATGTGTGATGATCTATTCTGCTTACTATTAATAAGGTTAATAATGTTCTGATGCATTTACTGAAGATAAGCTAACTGAATCATAAGATTACTACATGTACACTGGTTGCTTTTAACACAGTCGCGTATATACGCGGATATCCTTAACTGAAGTAGCATATATGAATCTGAGTGTGAAAATGAAAAAGTTTTACTGATTTGATAATACTGATTCACCCCCCCTTCTCAGTATTATTTCCAACAGAAACCAGATGTGGCATACTTTAGGTTTTTTGGTTCATCAGTCTACTGCCATGTAACCAAATATGCACAGAAATATCTTTAGCCAACAAAAGAGTTGGGCATATTTGTGGGGTACACTGATACGCTTCACAACTATCGAGTGTACCTACCAACCAATAGGTTGACAATGGTTCACATAGATGCAAAATTCGATGAAGAGAAGGCCATGATATGTTCCCTCGAGATAGAGGTTCAGCTAGATGTGGTTGAGGAGCTTTTAGCTCCTAAGGAGAAACCTTAGGATGATGTGGAGCAACCACATGCAGAGGAGAAAGAAGTGGATACACCCACTCTTGCAGAGTCTTCTAGAATTGGGAGAAAGCACACCAGAGAGGCTAATAGGTTATTGCATGATTCTAGAGAGAATGTGGGAGCACCTACATCACATCACAGGTAGAGGAGATCATTGGAGAGGCACACTGGTTACATGGCTCTAATGAGTGGATGTATAGAGATTGAGCCATCCTCTTTTGAGGAAGTAGTGAAACAACCAGTTTGGGTTGATGCCATGGTTGAGGAGTATGACTCCATTGTTAGGAACAATGTTTGGGATGCGGCCCCAAGACCAACAAACAAGTCAGTGGTGAGTTCCAGATGGCTTTACAAGGTAAAGGAAGAAACATATGGTAGTGTGGAGACACACAAGTCCAGGTATGTGGCCAAAGGTTTTTCTTAGGTGGAGGGGATTGATTATGATGATAATTTTTCTCCAATTGCAAGGTACTCATCAATTAGATCCATTCTAGCACTATCTACACAAATGGGATGGAAGATATATTAGATGGATGTAAAGACAACATTCTTCAATGATGTAATTGAGGAAGAGGTGTATATTGAGAAACCTAAAGGATTTGAGACATTCAATAGAGAGTCACATGTGTGTCGACTCAAGTGAGAATTTTATGGACTGAAACAAGCACCTGTGCTTGGTACACTAGGATCAATAGTTATTTCACCAGGTTGGGCTTCACCAAAAGTGAAGAAGATGAGAACCTTTACCATTTGTGGTTGTAGGTAAATTATTGATTATATGTCGATGATTTGATTTTGACATGTGATAATAAGTTGATCGAGTCTTGCAAAAAGGATCTTGCAAGAGATTTTGAAATGAAGGACTTGGGGCTCATGCATTACTTTCTGGGTATGGAAGTATGGCAAGGTGATGAGGAAATTTTTGTCTTTTAGGGAAATTATGCCAACGAGATACTCAAAAGCTTCCACATGGAGAGCAGTAAACCCATGGAGACTCCTCTAGCTGGTAACTAAAGAATGGAGGATGCTACTTCTAGTGAAGTAGTGGAGGATACTATTTATAGGCAGTTTGTGGGTTCACTAATGTATTTGGTGAACACACGATCATACATGTGTTATGTAGTTAACCAACTTAGTCAAGCAATGGTTAAGCCGACCAAGTTGTATTGGAAGGTGGCCAAACATGTGTTAAGATACCTCAGAGGCATTTCTTAGTATGGTCTTTGGTACAAATGGATAGTGGGAGTGAAGCTTTAAGGCTTCACCGATAAATAACTAATGCATGTTAGTTCAGAGGAAGACCTAGTTGAGATTAGAGTTCAGGGATAATCTACTATCAATTGTATAATTTTCCGAGTTGTATAGATGGTTCATGCAATCAGTTGAGGGCCTATGGATGGATTGCGCAGTCATGGGTGGAGAGTTTCCTAATTAAATATGGGCTACTTCTCTTAGTAATTGCGTAAGGAAGTAGGTGCTTGGCATGCAGTGGAATTGGCTAAGTGTTGGCTTGAGCTAGCTTGTGAGGTAGAGAGATAGATTTTAATTTTGCAGGAATTGTTCAGGTTGAACAAGCATTGTATTTTCTTATCAGCTATTTTGGTTAATGAAATATAGATAGTCAAGTTTTGAGCAGTTTATTTCCTAGAGAAAAATTGTGTTGTGTGTAATTGAAATTCTTCCTTTTCTGCTTATTGTTTTCATCGATCAATTTTGGTTTTTGCTGAAGAGTAGAGTAGATTCTTGTCTTGTGTTTAGATTATCACATAAGTTGTTGAATCAACAAGTAAAAGTATACACCTTGGTAGTTTTTGATATTGATAGTATCTAGCATTATGTATGTTGTTGTACTCTTAGGTCAACCTTGTATCAATTGAACAATTGTGAATGCCTCCCTAGTTAAGAGGGAATGTTGAGAAATGTAACTAGTATCGATCTTCATAATTGTTGTATAGCTCATAACATGATGTAATTTTTATGTATTTTTCAAAAGAAATAAAAATAAAAAATATTGTAAAGATCAAAAGAAAATTATTTTTATAAGCATGGGTTTCATGCTTAATTTATTTTGTTTCTAGGTTTAAGCACCCATTGTGTGCTTCTAGTGGTTGTGTCATGAGTCATTGTCTGTGTCATCTTGTATTAAACCCTTCTTGGACTTATTGTATCAAATAAGGTTTATTTTTTTTTGTCAAAAATGTAAAATAAGTCTCCTCCACCAAGTCGGCCCTATCTCCATCTAGTCAGCCTCATTGAGGGGACTTGACCACCCTTGAAGACTATATATAGGCAACATCTTCGACTTGTTATGGCATCCATCCAAGAAAGTTCAATTTTCAATAACAAGGAAGTGTGAAGGCAAGGAAAAGGAGTAAGAAAGGCCTAAAGAAGGAAGAAAAAACCTAACGAAGGAAGGAGGAACCCTAGCGAAGGAAATACGATTATTTTTCTCTTGTTTTGGCTCACACATGTGAAATTTTTGAGTTGTAGGAGGGATGAAAGTTGCAGGTCTGTAGTAAAGGTTGAAATTTTGATGTAGTAGGTCTGAAATATGTGATTGAAGCAGGATTGAAGAGGGTTGAATTTTTTTTACTAGAAGGACTTTGTTTGAAGGCTGACTTGGTGGATTAGAAGAGGTCTTTGTCTTGGTCAAAGGGCCTTGGTTGTCTCATTTTATTTAGCTCTTGAAGAAGAGAAGAACTTTTGGGTTTTCCCCTTGAATATGGGATTTTCCCTGCCGAAGGGCCTACACACTGTCTCCTTGTTGTTTTAAGCTTCATGCATTTATTTTTTGGTATTTTCTTGACGATAAGAATATAAAAGAAGAAAAAAAATACAATAAGAATACTATGAAATAACAAGTAATTTTCAAGATAAGACAATCTTTCTACCCTTTTTTTAATTTCTAACAAAACATAAGTTCCTCTACCCCAAATTTTATTGCACAATATTTCCTAGATGTAAGCATTATTATGCTGCTGTTGTTTCAACTCAACCTTCGCCAAAAGGGCTACTTAATTGTATGGAATTTCACTTATTCAAACTTACTATTACTTTATTACATTGATAAATTTTTCATGCTTCTGTACATTGATGCCACCCATACGTTGAAATAGTTGGATGAATAAAATCATTATCATCCCCAAACCATGATAATTTTCTTCTTTGTGCTTAAACTAGGCAAGTCCATCGACACTTCAATATATTGTACAAATTTGTTGAACAAAGGAATGTTCTCCACCCCATCCTTAAAACCATCAAGTCAACTATCTATTGCCCAATAAAATATCCAAGGAACCATTAAACTAGCACCATATGCCCATTTTCTCACTCTTGGAAATGAACTATTTAAAATGATCTCAATGATAAAAATAAGATGATTAACATGAACTATGATAGCCAAAAGTTTCATAATTGTGATAAATCAAATTTCTTTCTATGCCTATCTCTTCAACAAGCTTCTCATAGTTGCACATTCTACACAAACACATTGTGCTGACTTTAAAATCATCTTTCTCGATATTTTAGATTCAACTAAATTTCTAAGAATCATGGATGGAAAATTATTTCAACAAATATGGTAGCAACTAGTAGCCTTCACCCTATAATTCCTTGTAATAATCTATGAATTACCAAGACACATCTATTAACCTTTCATGTTCACTAAAGACCGTTGAATCATACATTTCATCCATAGTCACCAAAGGTTTCTTTTTCATTCTTTTGTCTCTACTTGGATCACATCTTAGCATATTTACTCAATCCTTTATTCTTAATTGGAGGTCAATCCTTCTTAATGACATTAAATCACTTCTAAGTTCTCTAATCCAGCTAAAATAATGTCAACAATTCCCCCAACTTATTGGTATTCACAATGTTGAAGTATGCCCATCAAGGTCTCAAATTCATTATGTAGGTTCTAAACTTACACATAAATTACCCACAATTGAATTATTAAAACATAAAAATAATGGTGAGAACATAAAACAAACATACACAAATATTTTTCCCTTGGATCCCTAGATTGGGACTACCAGATTGATTTTTCATTATATTCCTTTCAATGTTACAATACATATATATGCCTGCCAAATTATTCATAAACCCCAATTCACTAACCTTGGATTAGAATATAACCATAGTTCCTTTGAACAGATCTACAAAATACCATGGAATGAAAACCATCATGCCGAAAAACATGCGTGAAAACCATGCACAAAACTGCCAAGATTTATTTATTTATTTTCTTCTAGGGCACTGCCTTGGACCCCAAAATATTTATTCTGGGTTCAGTCATGGAAATAATATAAAACATACCCAACATTATCCCACTCGTTGCTTTCTTTCCACACAAGGGGGCGCAAGAGTCCATAGTCATTGATCCAAGTGTGCAATGCCCATTTTATCTCTACACCAAGAAAACTTCTTAGTGCTCACAAAATTCATTAATGCATCTGAAAAATTCTTCAAAGTTTCCACATTTACCAATAGCACCTTTATGTCTTCAACCATATTCCTCACAAAGTGATACTGAACATCAATGTGCTTTGTCTTTGAATGATAAGAAGGGCTCTTTGCCAATAAAATTTCACTTTGGTTGTCAAAGCGTATCCTTATAGCTCGTTGTACCAATCCCAAACTTGAATACAATCTCTACAACCAAACGTCTTCCTTTATTGCATGAGTGGTTGTCATGTATTTAGCCTCTTTAGTTGAAAATTACATTACAGATTGTCTCTTTCTCATTCAACTGATTGCCCCTCCAAATAGGTTCAACACATACCCACTTGTAGATATTCTTCGATCCATATCTCCAGCCCAATCTGCATCAACAAAGACAAAAATATCCAAAAATATGTCCAATCCTTGTCTTCCTTGGTAGCACAAACCATAATCACTAGTGCTACAAAAATACCTCAAAATGTGCCTCACTGATATCTAATTCTCCTTCCTTGGTTTTTCCATAAACATGTTCAATACTCCCACTGCATGTGCAATGTCTAGCCTAGTGCAAACCATTGAATACATTAAGCTACCGACTGCACTCACATATGGAACATGGGACATGTCCTCTTCCTCTTCTTGTTTCTTGGGACATGTTCAACAAATAAATTTACATGTACAAGAATAGGAACCTTCACTGGTTTACTATCCTTCATATTAAACCCCTACAATATTGTGTTGACATACTTCCTCTGGTTTAATTAGAGCTTCCTCTTTGCTTGGACTTGTTTAATTTCCATGCCCAAAATGTAGTTTGCAACACCAAGATCCTTCATGTCGCATTTAGAGGACAATTGGGTCTTTAAATCCTGGATAATTTCTTTGTCATTTCCAATCAGCAACCTATCATCCACATACAAGACCAAATAAATAACACAATCACCAATAAATTTGAAATACACACATTGATCCACTTTTCTCCTGGTGAAGCCAAGTCCCTATATATATGTATCAAATTTATGATACCACATCCATTGTGACTATATTAACCCATACAAAGACTTTTTTTTTTTTAACTTGCATACCATTTCTTTCTTACCTTTCATTGCAAATCCTTGAGGTTGATTCATGTGCATATCTTCTTCCAAATGCCCATGAAGAAATATTGTCTTCACATCCATCTGTTCTACTTCAATATCAAAAGAAGAAACAACAGATAAAAATAATTTAATAGAAGCTAACTTGGAAACAGGAGAAAATATATCACCAAAATCAATTTCTAGCACCTAGGAATAACATTTTTCTACCAATAGAGCTTTGTATTTCTCTGCCTTGCCTTATGCATTCATTTTCTTCTTAAACACCCATTTGTTGCCAATGGGTTTCCTTTCAGCTGGAAACTACACTAGATCCCAAGCCTCATTTTTATCCAAAGATGCCATTTCTTCAACCATGGCCTCTCTCCAGAGTTTTCCATCCTCTGAATCAATTTCCTCCCTGACGGTTATGGGATCATCATCAGTAATAGATAAAGCGAAATTTGAATAGAAAGTAGATGGACTATACCTCTCTGGTTGCCTTCTCTCTCAAATTTAACTTCTCAAAATTGGAGTCTATGGCTCTTCCTATTCTAATTCTTGTTCTGTTGTAGAGTTTCACTCTTCCTCCTTTAGTTAAAACTCTATATTTTTAGTTCCTTTGGTAGGACTTCATGTTTAATAACATAGTTCTCCTCTCTAAACACCACATCTTAGCTATACACAACACTCCTTGTGTCTAGGCTCCAAACCTTATAACATTTTAAACCATCCTTATACCGAATAAAGATGCACCTTTCAGATGTACTATCTAACTTAGATCTTTTCTCCTTTGGAACATGTAAATATGCCTCACAACTGAATACCCTGAGATGTGAGAGAGAGGGTTTCTTACCAGACCATGCCTCATGTGTATTCTTATCCTCCTATACTGATGGATGCAATCTGTTAAACAAGTAACATGTAGTTTTCACTGCCTCTGCCCAGAATTATTATCCTAACCTGACACCACTGGGCATGCTTTTTTCCTTTTCCATCAATGTCCTATTCAATATTTCTCCAACTCCATTTTGTTGAGGTGTGTATGGAGAATTCTTTAGCCATGATATACCACACTTCTTACAAAAGTCTTCAAATTCCTTATTTTATAACTCTCCACCATTATTTGTCCTCAACACCTTGATCTTCTTCTCTGTTTGATTTAGAGCCTTAAATTCTTTAAACTTGTCAAAGACTTCAAATTTCATCATGAGGAAATATATCCATGTATTCCTCAAGAAAACATCTATAAATGATACATAGTACACATAATTACCCAGTGTGGAACTGAAACAGATCCAAACACATCAATGTGCACAAGCTCTAATATCCCTTTCACCCTCTTAGCACCCATTAGGGGATTTTTGAGGTCTAAAATGGGCCTCCTAAGGAAATTATAAAATAATAGTGGAAATACTATAATAAGATTATATTACATCATCAAATTTTAGAGGGAAAAAAGAATAAACTATTTTTTCAACTCATATTTTCAACTTATCTCCTTATGGTTTTACTCAAATTTCAAGTGGAAACACTCATTGGATGCAGAATTTGATTCCTCATCCAAAGAGTACCCATGTTACATACTTTCAATGGACCATGCTACACGAAAAATGATAAATACATGAAAAACATGATTACAATAATGTTTTTTCATGTATTTCTCATTTTTCATGTAGCAGGGTCCATCGAAAATATGCAACATGGGTACTCCTTGGATGAGGAATTAATTTTTGCATCCAATGATTACACCCTCTCGAAAATTGAGTAAAACCTTAGGGAGATAATTTTAAAATATGAGTTGAAAAAGTAGTTTTACTATTTTATTATTTTTTAATTTTTTTACTTTTTTACTCCAAAAATGGTGAATCATCCCCCATGGTTGACATCATCATCTTGAATCCTATTGGTTTTTATATAGTTTATTTTGGTTGTACATTTTTCTTAGGAGGCCCATTTTAGACCTCAAATTCCCCAAATGTGAGGGGAAACTCACCCAATTCTACTTCCCATATACACAATGTTCACAGAAATCAAAATGCAAAGAAAAGTTAGACATACCTTCTACCATACCATTTCCATGTAGTATTTGAAGGACCTTCTCTCCAATATGTCTTATCATTTGATTCCATAACATGATATTTTCTCCAGAGACCACAAGAATATCTACTCCATTTTTAGGAATGACATAACTGTTGCACCCATCAATAAAAGTGCTACCCAGAAGCTTGTACAAATTTCCAATATGAACTCCCTGCATCAATACCAATGCTCCTTGAACCATCTTGCAGGTATCTTTTTCGAACACTTTTTTACACTTGCATCATCCATCTTACAGAAATCATATTTCTAGCTAATGCAAGAATATGAAAAACACCAGGAAATGTTCTAATCCTTCCACCTTGTAGCTTCAACTTGACTTTTCCCCGTTCGATGATTTTGGCCTTCCTGTTGAAAAATGCCAAAAGAAATACTGAATTTGATTTTGCCTTGATTAAATTGAGAAAATTCAAATTTCCACATCAAATGACAACTTGGATGCAATTAACTTATGTGACATGGCTTGTTTCACCCAATTTACTCAATAAATTTGAGTTGGAGGAGTCAGAGTTCAGTTAAGCATGTGTGATTGCTAATTTGAAGCAATCAAGGTCAGTTATTTCAAGTTGTTTTCAGTTAAACTAGTTCCAACTATTGAAGGAAATAGTGGAAGCTCAGTTTTGTAGTGGGAATTCAGTCAAATTCAATGATCATCTAGTTAACTAATCAATCAACCTAAAATAGCTAGTGCATCCAGAGAATTTGATTTCCCCAGTCGTGGTGGAGATTCCAAGGAAGTTGTTGTGGCCACCAACAACCCCCTTTTTATTTAGTGGTATGACTAATACTAAATAAATGGGGACCCTTAGTTAAAAATTCAAAAAATGAATTAGTGATTGTATTTCCTTTTCAATAAAACTTTACCATCATAAACTTAGGAAAATACCTTTGAAAATATCAAAAAAAGCTCAATTTTTGTGATGAGGGAAGATAAAATCACTCCTTAAAGGATATTGCATCACAGAAAAGATAACATCATGCCTACTTACAAGCTAAACTCTAAAATCGTGAGAATGTGATGCGAAATTGCATAAGGATAAACATTTATCACATCACAAGTCTTAGAAGCACACTTATAATAAAAAAACCGCAGAAAACACTGATATGCGATAGCGCATATCGCAAAATTGCGCCTCGCAAGAAACTGCTTAACACAAAACATGCGATATTGCGAATATACGATGTTGCGACCATGCGATATTGCGATTATGTGATGTTGCGGCCATGCGATACTGCGAAATTGCGATAATGCAACAAAACGATCTTACGACCAAACGATCTTGCGATATTGCGATTGTGTGATGCAGCGATCTGCGATATTGCAAAACAAATCGCAAAATCATCTCATCGCAAATTTTTCTGGTTCATTATTCAAGAAAAAGTGTTTCCATTAAATGAGACTAGTTATGTGCTTTAATGCTCATTAATGAAGTAGTTGCCAGTTCTTAATGAAATCTGGTTTTGAGTTTATCAAAGAGCCAGTTCACGTAAGGTGGCATATTTTTAAATGTCTTCGGCAGTCAAAGCATTCCTGTCGTTATTTATTATCATTACTCTCACCTCACTTGTAAACTGCAGGAATGAAGGACAAAAGGTTATACAACGCAGTGTACATGAACTGCGGTGAGAATAGGTGAGGCTCTGATATCTCAAGACAGAGAAAAGACGCCCTAGCACACAGACACAACATGTAACAAAAATGCATGTATTTTCACCTAGGAAGGCATACATAATCTACTTGAGGAAATAAATCCTAAAGTAATAGGATTTACGGCTACTGCAGGCTCATCAAGGTCGTCTGAAGCATCAGTTGCAGAGTTAGCTTATTCATTCCTGCACCGGAGTGTAGCAAGGCCCAAAATTCTCCCCTGCACCGAAATGGTTAAAGGAGTACTAGACAACGCTGATATCAAAGACAGGCAATTTAGGGCTCAAGGTCAAGAGCTCTCAGAATCATTATTTTCACAAAATTTCAACTTTAGATCCGCTACAAGAGAACACGCAAGAGGCGAAAATCGCACTAAGGATGCCTGGATTAAGAAACAAAGCTAGTTTCCGATGCGCGATTAGCGCCTAATCGTGCATCGCTGGGTAAAACTTCTCGAAATGGAAAGCCTCTAATTGCTCAATCTCTTGTAAGACTAGTATCGAAAAGATAGTGCCAGCTCTTGTTGATTCCGTTTTTGCAGCACATTTAAAGGTTGAAGTCAGCCAACTGACTCTTCTCAAGCATATGCTGAGTGCTTGCGACAATAAGGAGAAAATATAGAAATAGTTAGCTTTAGATTTAATTTTATAAATAGTTTTATTTTATTTTTCCTAGAAAAATGACGGTCATTTAAACCGTATCCTAAATTTTTGTAAATAAGTTATTTTTAGACGTAGTTAGTAGTATTTAAACCCTTCTCATGCATTTAGAGAAGGGTCCAAAAATTTATCGAAAACTTGTCCTCAGAACATGCACTTTTGCACCCTCCGAGGAGGTTTTGGTGAATGAATGGAACAGGATTTATTGATTTTTGCATATGATATCTGCTATTGATGTTGCACTTCTATACTCTTAGTTGATGTTGGATTGAGAAGAGATAAATCGCTATCACTTGAAGCTCATGAGTAGAAGTAGTTATAAATGGTACTTCTATCTCTTAACTGTTTCTATTTCCTGTGTTAAAGTGATATTTAAATTCAGTTATTTATATGTTAATGCTTGAATGCTTGAGTTATCATTTGGCACCTTTGTACGGTGATAGCTATTTATTTGTGCTTAATATATAAAGTAGCTTACTATGCAATATGTTCTTCACAACTGTTTCGTTTAACTTTTTATGCGAAGTGGTTCATCTATATTGAATTCTTTTCTTATAACAGTTGAATGATATTTATTACCGTTTGTTATCTGAAATCATTTTTAGATCGCATAATAGAAGAATCATACCCTGGGTTAATATAGATTTAGATGTTGTTGCTTTTTTAGAATACAATTACATGTCATTAGATTAGAATTAGAAGTAGATCACCTCAATTAGAATCTTTTAAAGCCAGGAACATCAATTAATCTTACACACACACAAATTTGGAAACTAGTCCCATTATCCCTTGTCGGACCCGCTATACCAAACGGAAAAGCAGCTGCCAACCATGGTCCGACCGGGCAGGTATCCCCCTTGTTGTTGACCCGATTTTCGAGGCTTCAACATATTTGGTGCTAGAATGAGGGCCTCGAACTATGAATGGCAAGTAAGTCCAAATCTAAATACCATTCAGAGAGTAAATCGCCCTCACCATCTCCCTCGACTTGTCCATTGAATTTAGAAGCTTTAAATCCACCACCAGAAGTCGTAGGATCAACAGTTGCTGCTACAAACCCTGACATTTCAGAACAATCTACTATTGAACCACTTGAAGTCAAATCTCTGATTCAAAAACTTCAGCGATTTTCTATATCTCCTCAAGGATATGATAAATCTCAAGGCAACGTGACTTTGCAATATAACCCTGCTCATGCCTTAACCAGACTAAAGAGTGAAAAGTTTGGTGTTCAGCCAACTGAATTACCTCTACCCACTGGGAAGAGAGCAAGGAAATCACCTAAAGGGTCCGATAGCGAGACTCTTTCACCATCATCATCCATCTCAACTTCCTCACCACGAAGTCAACCATCCACTCCGCCACTCCAGATCATTGTCCACCAACCTACTGGTACTTCTACATTCCCTTCTCAATCATCTAGAGTTATTATATCCTCATCTTCTCAACCTCAAGGATCATCTTCTCCACTGCCCTCCATTAGTAAATCAGCGATAGCTCAATCTCCATGGAATAATCCAGGGGCAGTCTTAATGCCTGCGCCCTTGAGTCAGCTACCAGCCCATCATGAAAAATGGCTGCCTAAATTCAATCCTGAAGAAGGCATGCTAGCGGAAGAGCATATCAATAACTTTATGCTATCCAGAAATCTTAATGGAGTTACTAACGAAGATGCTGTCATTTGAATTTTTCCGTATACCCTTCAAGGAACAGCCGGATCATGGTACTTTTCATTACCATCTAGATCTATTACTAGTTGGGACATCTTCAAGGAGAAATTCCTCATTAAGTTTGGTGATGATAGGTCTATTTATACATTGATTAGTGACCTGTCAAACCTCAGGGCCCAACCAAAAGAACCTATCAAAGACTTCAATTCTCGTTTCAAAAAACTATTCAACAAAATCCCTACCGCTTCCAAGCCCAGCGAAGAAGTGCGAAGTGAATGGCACATTACTGCTTTACCATCAAATATAGAAATCTTCATGGATAGGTCTAATAAAACAACTTTGGCTAAAAATATGAAAGAAGCAATAGCTGTAGAGAAACAGATTATAGCCCTTGAAAAGAAGACCGCGATCGAAGAACGAAAGTGTAAGAAGGTAACATTCAAAGAAGATCCCAAGAGAAAGCAATCGAAAGATCCTTTTGATTTAGAAGGATTACAAAAAGTTTTGAAGACCATGTCTAACGAGATGGTCAAAACTAAGAAAAAAGTGGCAGAAACTTCTTCAAAGAAGCCATATAGAGCTTTTAAAAGAAATCCCTCGAATGATCCAAAGCCCCCCAACGCTATTACAAATGCTGAGTCTGAAGAAGAAGAAGAGGAAATCGCTACTGTAGGGCAGACTGATGAGGAAGAAGTTGTAGAGTTACAAGGAATGTGGGATTTCATCCTCCCACAACAAGAGGATCAAGAAGCATTCCCGGTTAGTACACGAAGCAGAAATCAGCTTGATTCCCCCCAAACTACCCCTAAGCCAAAGAGCGCAAGCTCAACAACGAAGGATAAAGTCACACCCAAGAAGACAACATCTAAAGTGAATCAAACCAGCCCAGTCCAAATAGATTCCTCTACTCCATCTAAAATGCTGATTGTTTCGGATGAAATGGAGTAAAATATTATAGAAGATATGAAGAAGACTCGGGCCAACATCACTCTTTACGAATTGAGCAAATTAAAACACCAAAAAAAGATAATGTTGAAAGAATTACATGTTGTGCCAGTTGCACCTTTGCCTGCCGTTGTAATTTCTCAAGCTTCCCATGACATGGGAAGACCTCCGAATAATGCGATTAACAAAGTTGATCCAAATGACGTCGCATTAATTGGAGGTAGATCGAGATCTCATACTCCCCTGTTTCTTCTTACTTATGAAATTTTTAATAAAAATGTGCATAATTGTTTAGTGGATTCTGGAGCTTCATCAAATATCTTACCAAAATCAATATGTACAAAATTGAACGTTCAACCACAGAAGTCTGTTGTGTGCATAGTACAGCTAGATTGATCACAAGTCAAGGTAATTGGCGAATTGAATCAGGTTACCATAAGGCTGTCATCCAACCCAAAGGTATGCCAAGTTATCGACATTTTAGTTGTTGATATTCCAGAATTTTATGGCTTAATTCTTAGCGGAGATTGGTCAGAAAAGCTTCATGGATATTTCGCAACTGACTGGTCGCACATGTGGCTGCCCTACAATGGTAAACCAAATCAAATAAAAGTTGAACGAGAACGACATCAGAAATACATAGTAACAGAACTTGAGGGGGAAAATGAACCAGTAGCATATAACAACAGCATAATTGGAAATTACTCAGTAGATACTTTCCTAGAAAATTTTAATGCTCACACATCACCTTACTTAGAACATTATGTTTTATCTCAAGTCAAAATTTTTTCTCAAACAGATAGTTCTAAATGTATCAAATTTTTAGATAGTCCTGTAAATAAATCTTCATTTTGGAAATTATTTTTTGATGGTTCTAAATCTAACGAAGGAGAAGGAGCAGGATGCGTGCTGGTTAGTCTAGAAGGAGATAAAACTATATTAACTTGCAGTCTCGAATTTGATTGCACCAACAATACAGTGGAGTATGAAGCTTTAGGCCAAGGGTTGTACAAAGCAATTAGATTAAATGTCAAATACCATCAAGTTTTCAGAGACTCTAAAATTGTAGTCAGACAGGTACGTAATACTATACATTGCTTATCAGGTCATTTAAAACATTATCAATCTTTAGTTCAAGATCTGACTGAGCACTTTATAGCATTTAACATTTCATCAATTCCCAGACTCCATAAGGCAAGTGCAGACCTTTTAGCTAACGTAGCTTCTAAACTTATCCCTTCAGAAGATTTTAGCCCTAATAGATTTTCAATAGAATTAATCTTTCGACCTTCTATTCCTCGTAACATCGCAAATTTTTCTGGTTCATTATTCAAGAAAAAGTGTTTCCATTAAATGAGACTAGTTATGTGCTTTAATTCTCATTAATGAATTAGTTGCGTGTTCTTAATGAAATCTAGTTTTGAGTTTATCGAAGAGCCAGTTCACGTAAGGTGGCATATTTTTAAATGTCTTTGGCAGTCAAAGCATTCCCGTCATTATTTATTATCATTACTCTCACCTCACTTGTAAATTGCAGGAACGAAGGACAAAAGGTTATACAAAGCAGTGTACAGGAAACTATGGTGAGAATAGGCGAGGCTCTGATATCTGAAGACAGAGAAAAGGCACCCTGGCACACAGGCACAACATGCAACAGAAACGCGGGTATTTTCACCTGGGAAGGCATACATAATCTACTTGAGGAAATAAATCCTAAGGTAATAGGATTTACGGTACTGTAGGCTCATCAAGGTCGTCTGAAGCATCAGTTGTAGAGTTAGATTGTTCATTCTTGCACCGGAGAGTAGCTTCTCCCCTGCACAGAAATGGTTAAAGGAGTACTAGACAGCACTGATATCAAAGACAGGCAGTTTAGGACTCAAGGTCAAGAGCTCTCGGAATCATTATTTTCACAAAATTTCAACTTTACATCCACTACAAGAAAACATGCAAGAGGTGAAAATTGCACTAAGCCTGGATTAAGAAACAAAGGCAGTTTCTGATGCGCGATTAGTGCCTAATCGCACATCGCTGGGTAAAACTTCTTGAAATGGAAAGCCTCTAATTGTTCAGTTTCTTGTAAGCCCAATACCGAAAATATAGTGCCAGCTCTTGCTGATTCCATTTTTGTAGCACATTTAAAGTTTGAAGTCAACCAACTGACTCTTCTCAAGCAAATGTTGAATGCTTGCGACAATAAGGAGAAAATACAAAAATAGTTAGCTTTAGATTTAATTTAGGAAATCGCTACTGAAGGGCAGACCGATGAGGAAGAAGTTGTAGAGTTACAAGGAATGTGGGATTTCATCCTCCCACAAGAAGAGGATCAAGAAGCATTCCCGGTTAGTACACGAAGTAGAAATCAGCTTGATCCCCCCAAACTACCCCTAAGCCAAAGAGCGCAAGCTCGGCAACGAAGGATAAAGTCGCACCCAAGAAGACAACATCTAAAGCGACTCAAACCAGCCCAGTCCAAACAGATTCCTCTACTCCATCTAAAACACTGATCGTTTCGGATGAAATGGAGTACAATATTATAGAAGATATGAAGAAGACTCGGGCCAACATCACTCTTTACGAACTGAGCAAATTAAAACACCAGCAAAAGATATTGTTGAAATAATTACATGCCGTGCCAGTTGCACCTTTGCCTTCCGTTGTAATTTCTCAAGCTTCCCATGACATGGGAAGACCTCTGACTAATGCGATTAACAAAGTTGATCCAAATGATGTCACGTTAATTGGAGGTAGATCGAGATCCCATACTCCCCCGTTTCTTCTTACTTATGAAATTTTTAATAAAAATGTGCATAATTGTTTAGTGGATTCTGGAGCTTCATCAAATATCTTACCAAAATCAATATGTACAAAATTGAACGTTCAACCATAGAATTCTGCTGTGCACATAGTCCAGCTAGATCAATCACAAGTCTAGGTAATTGACGAATTGAATCAGGTTACCATAAGGCTGTCATCCAACCCAAAGGTATGTCAAGTTATCGACATTTTAGTTGCTGATATTCCAGAATTTTATGGCTTAATTCTTAGCAAATATTGGTTAGAAAAGCTTCATGGATATTTCTCAACTGACTGGTCGCACATGTGGCTACCTTACAATGGTAAACCAAATCAAATAAAAGTTGAACGAGAACGACATCAGAAATACATAGTAACAGAACTTGAGGGGGAAAATGAACCAGTAGCATATAACAATAGCATAATTGGCAATTACTCAGTAGATTCTTTCCTAGGAAATTTTAATGCTCACACATCCCCTTACTTAGAACATTATGTTTTATCTCAAGTCGAAAATTTTTCTCAAACAGATAGTTCTAAATGTATCAATTTTTTAGATAGTCCTGTAAATAAATCTTCATTTTGGAAATTATTTTTTGATGGTTCTGAATCTAACGAAGGAGCAGGAGCAGGATGCGTGCTAGTTAGTCTAGAAGGAGATAAAACTATGTTAACTTGCAGACTCAAATTTGATTGCACCAACAATACAATGGAGTATGAAGCTTTAGTCTAAGGGTTGTACAAAGCAATCAGATTAAATGTCAAATACCTTCAAGTTTTCGGAGACTCTGAAATTGTGGTCAGATAGGTACATAATACTATACATTGCTTATCAGGTCATTTAAAACATTATCAATCTTTAGTTCAAGATCTGAATGATCACTTTATAGCATTTAACATTTCATCAATACCCAGAATCTAGAATGCAAGTGCAAACCTTTTAGCTAACATAGCTTTTAAACTTATCCCTTCAGAAGATTTTAGTCTTGATAGATTTTCAATAGAATTAATATTTCGACCTTCTATTCCTGATAACATCACAAATTGGAGAATTTTCAATGACAATCCTGACAGTGTCAGTTTTCTCACATCTGAAGGACCCTATACCAATCAAATAATTGACGAAGGCCAAGATGATCGACAATTGCAATAGGATAGTATTAACAATGTTATACCTAAGTCGGTAGTCAAACTAGAAGACCTTTATGATTTTAAAGATCGGTTTAAAATATCTACTAATTCAAAACTCCAAAATTCAACTTTGAACTACGAATTAGTAAATCTGGGAACTGATACCAAACCCCACAACGTCAATCTAGGCCTTGGCCTAACTCCTGAAGAAAAATTAGCATATATCCGTCTTTTGAGACAATACAAAAATGTTTTTTCTTGGAACTATGATGAACTTAAAACATATGACACTTCTATCATCCAACATACTATTCCAATGATGGAAAATGCAAAACCAGCCCAACAGAAGTTGAGAAAAATCCATCCCAATTTAGAAAATCAGATTAAGTCTGAACTCAACAAGTTATTGAAAGCCAAAATAATCTTTCCCGTTCGACGTTCCAAATGGGTCTCCAACATGGTCCCTGTTAGAAAGAAAAATGGAGATATTATAATCTATATTGACTTTCGAAACCTTAATAAAGCCTACCAAAAGGATAATTTTCCTTTGCCTCCTATGGAACAAATTTTGAAGGCAGTTATTGGGTCAGAATTCATGTCCTTTTTAGATGGATTTTCAGGATACAATCAAGTGTTGGTACATCCTGATGACCAATTAAAAACCACATTCAGAACCAAATGGGGTACCTACGCATATCAAAAAATGCCTTTTGGTCTGATTAATGCTGGTGCCAAATTTCAGAGAGCCATGGACATTGCATTCAGAGGTTTAGTTAATAAGTCTGTGATAATCTATTTGGATGATATAACTGTCTATTCCA
Source organism: Pinus taeda (assembly GCA_000404065.3). Classification (NCBI taxonomy): domain Eukaryota; kingdom Viridiplantae; phylum Streptophyta; class Pinopsida; order Pinales; family Pinaceae; genus Pinus; species Pinus taeda. Next base: position 21,111 of record APFE031698607.1, on the reverse strand, counting down.
AGAGACGAAGAAATCATCTAAGAGATTTAAAAAAAATCTTCCAACGTTGTTTAAGGTATGGAATTTCACTCAACCCTAAAAAGTCTTTTTTCACATTAAATGAAGGAAAACTTCTAGGATTCATAGTGTCAAAAAATGGAATTCACATTGACCCTAACAGAATCAAAGAGATTTCCGAAATTTCCCTACCTGACAACAAAAAATCCATGCAATCTTTCCTTGGTCAAATCAACTTTGTAAAGAGATTCATTCCGGATTTTTCAAGAATCGTTTCTCCCTTACAAATGAGGATTAAAAAGAACTCAATCTTTAAGTGGGGCCAAGACGAATATGAGGCATTCAGTCTAATCAAACAAGCAATTGTGAATTCTCCATCCTTAGCGACTCCAAATTTTTTAGAGCCTTTTGTTTTATATACATTTTCGTTTGACAGATCATACGCAGCGATACTTACTCAAGCAAATCAAGAGAAGGCAGAAGCCCCAATTGCTTTCTTCAGTTCAAATTTACAGGGAGTTGAATTAAATTATTCAAATGTGGAGAAATAGGCTTACACTGTTTTCAAAGCAATCAAATATTTCAGACCCTTTTTACTCAAAACCTACACAAAAATCATTGTACCATTTCCAGCTGTAAGAAATCTTTTAGTACAAAAAGAGGTGGGTAAGAAAAGAGCTAATTGGGTTACTGCCTTACAGGAATATGATGTAGAGATTAAACCAGCAAATATTGTAAAAGGTCAAGGCTTTTGCAAAATGTTGGCCGAAGCATCACTGATATCTGAAATTCCATCTATAGACATACAAGTGTACGAGGTAAGCCTAAACGATAATGAGTCATTATATGCCGATATCATTTATTATCTGAAGAATGGGTATGCCCCTTAACACCTCGACCATACTAAGAAAAGAGCTCTAAGATTGAAAGACAAACAATATCCACTCTTGAATGATGTTCTTTTTAGGATAAATTATGATTCTATTCTACTTAGATGTCTTGAAGAATCTGAAGCTAAAAAAGTTTTGCAAGAACTCCATGATGGGCCAGTAGGCGGACACTATGTTGCAGATGCTACTGCACATAAAATCTTACGAGCGTGATATTACTGGCCCACATTATTCAAAGACTTGCACAATTACGTAAGGAAATGTCAAGTCTTCCAAGCCACAGTCGGGAGACAGAAGAAACCATCTTTACCACTATAGCCGGTCAACATTGAGTGACCTTTCAATCAGTGGGGATTGGAAATAATAGGTGAGATCGTTTCTCACTCTTCTAAGCAGCATAGATATATCCTTACAACAACATATTACTTTACTAAATATGTAGAAGTAGTTCCACTCAAGATGGCTAATACCGAACATATCATTGATTTCATAAATCAATTCATAATCACCAGGTTTGGATTGCCTTTCACTTTAATGTTTGACAATGCATCATACTTTTCTGGAAATGCAATGATTGAATTTACACTTAAAAGAGGTTTCAAACTTAAATATTCCACCAATTATTATCCACAAGGGAACGGATTAGCTGAATCTACAAATAAAACCTAATCAGGATTATCAAACGAACAGTTGACCAAAACCACAAAAATTGGCATTAATATTTAATATACGCTTTATGGGCAAATCGAATAACACAAAATGCTTCAATTGGCACTTCTCCATTCAATTTATTTTATGGAAAAGAAGTCATTCTCCCGACTCATTTAGCAATCCCCTCTTTGTCTTTAGTTCAATATATTGATGAAGTACCAACTTCCTCCTTCCAGCTGAGGAAAATGGAAATAATTAAGTTAGAAGAACAACAAGAACAGGCTAAAAGAACTCATGCTCATCATCAAGCATTAGTAAAATCCTCTTTTGATTCAAACATGATGACCAGAAAAAACTTTCAGGTGGGAGATCTAGTTTTAAAATGGGACAAGGCTCATGAGGAAAAAGGAAAACATACTAAGTTTCAACGAATGTGGCTTGGTCCTTTTCAGATTATAGAAGTCATAGGTTCGTCCACTTTTATGTTGTAGGATTTAGCAGGAAAAAGAGATTCTTTACCTGTTAATGGTCAGATCCTTAAAAAATATTTTCCCTAGAAGATTACTCTTTTATTTTATAGATTAGATTTTTATTTTCATAAAACCAGTTGTGAATGGTTACATTAGGAATTTACGAAAAAGATACCAATTCTCTTTCAGATTTTGATCTTTCGCTTGTATAAATAGCAGATCTTTTGGAAAATTGATCTTTATTGTAGAAAGATATAGATAAAGACTCTAGCCTAGATATGATGCTAGTTTCAACTGCATAAAATTTGATGAAAACAACCTTTAGTGAGAAATTGTTTTATATCAGTGCAATTAAAGGTATCAATAAAAAAATAAAGATTCTCTGTAGAACAACTCCTTCCAGAAACTCTACTATTGTTGTCCAAAGCTATCTTAAGGAAACAATGAATTCCTCCCTACTAAGGAAATCACAACTTTCAGAGGAACAATCCAAGGATACACTTTATCTTAAAGAGTAAGAGGTCTCATCATGAGCTGGCTTATCATAATCACAGATATTATAACTTGCTGACTTTGCCAAAACTGCATACCATAACAAGGCAATGACTTAAGATTGCTCCAATCAAAAGGCAAGGGGTCTCATCATGAGCCAACTTGTTTAGAAAGTTATAAATCAAGTGAATGATTGTGTCATAAATTGTCCATCAAACCAAGACATTGTTCTTTAAGAAGAAAAGAAAATCAAATGCAATAAGAGTTGATATGGATTCTTCTTTGAGAATTGTAGGTTTCTTTACGTAGGATTTAGGATCATTGTTGGGTAACAGGTAACCCTGTCGAGGCTATGAACGCCTGCTGGAAACAGAGGCTCTACCTACGACAAATGAGCATATTTAAAACTGATTTACAGAGAAGCCTTTGTTTTATCTTTATAAAACCAAGTAATGACTGATGTAAATACAAGGACTAGCTTGAGGGAGCAAATATTCAAAGTTGAAAACAGTTGAAACAAAATACCATTGACAAGTTAAAGCATAATGTACTTTATCTTTCTATAATAAAGTTTAATTTTCTGGAAACTTTTCTGTTTTGGAAGTATAGAAAATTCAAAAGAACGACAGAGATAACTGGTTCTTCCAAGTGAATCGCCAATTGTTGTGGCCACCAACAACCCCCCTTTTTATTTAGTGTTATGACTAATACTAAATAAATGGGGACCCTTAGTTAAAAATTCAAAAAATCAATTAGTGATTGTATTTCCTTTTCAATAAAACTTTACCATCATAAACATAGGAAAATACCTTTAAAAATATCTAAAAAAGCTTAAGTTTTGTGATGAGGGAAGACAGAATCACTCCTTAAAGGATATCGCATTGCAGAAAAGATAATAGCATGCCTACTTACAAGCTAAACTCTAAAATTGTGAGAATGCGATGCGAAATTGCATAAGGATAAACATTTATCGCATTGCAAGTCTTAGAAGCACACTTATAATAAAAAACCGCAGAAAATGCCGATATGCGATAGCGCATATCGCAAAATCGCACCTCGCAAGAAACTGCTTAACACAAAACATGCGATATTGCGATTATGCGATGTTACGACCATGCGATATTGTGATTATGCGATGTTGCGACCATGCGATATTGCGAAATTGCAATAATGCGACAAAATGATCTTACGACAGAACGATCTTGTGATCTTGCGATTATACGATGCAGCGATCTGCAATATTGCAAAGCAAATCGCAAAATTGTCTCATTGCAATTTTTTCTGGTTCATTATTCAAGAAAAAGTGTTTCCATTAAACGAGACTGGTTATGTGCTTTAATGCTCATTAATGAAGTAGTTTCCAGTTCTTAATGAAATCTAGTTTTGAGTTTATCGAAGAGCTAGTTCACCTAAGGTGGCATATTTTTAAATTTCTTCAGCAGTCAAAGCATTCCCGTTGTTATTTATTATCATTACTTTCACCTCACTTGTAAACTGCAAGAACGAAGGAAAAAAGGTTATACAAATCAGTGTACAAGAAACTACGGTGAGAATAGGTGAGGCTCTGATATCTGAAGGCAGAGAAAAGGCGCCCTGGCACACAGACACAACATGCAACAGAAACGTGGGTATTTTCACCTAGGAAGGCATACATAATCTACTTGAGGAAATAAATCCTAAAGTAATAGGGTTTACCGCTATTGCAAGCTCATCAAGGTCGTCTAAAGCATCAGTTGTAGAGTTAGCTTGTTCATTCCTGCACCAGAGAGCGACAAGGCCCAAAATTCTCCCCTGCACAGAAATGGTTAAAGGAGTACTAGACAGCGTTGATATCAAAGACAGGCAATTTAGCGCTCAAGATCAAGAGCTCTCGAAATCACTATTTTCACAAATTTCAACTTTACATCCGCTACAAGAAAACACGCAAGAGGCGAAAATCGCACTAAGGAAGCCCAGATTAAGAAACAAAGGCAGTTTGCATCGCTGGGTAAAAATTCTCGAAATGGAAAGCCCCTAATTGTTCAGTCTCCTGTAAGCCCAGTACCGAAAAGATAGTGCTAGCTCTTGCTGATTTGTTTTTTGCAGCACATTTAAAGGCTGAAGTCAGCCAACTGACTCTTCTCAAGCAAATGCTGAATGCTTGCGACAATAAGGATAAAATACAGAAATAGTTAGCTTTAGATTTAATTTTAGAAATAGTTTTATTTTATTTTGCCTTGAAAAAGGACAGTCATTTAAACCGTATCCTAAATTTTTGTAAATAAGTTATTTTTAGACGTAGTTAGTAGTATTTAAACCCTTCTCATGCATTTAGAGAAGGGTCCAGAAATTTATCAGAAACTTGTCCTCAGAACATGCACTTTTGCACCCTCCGAGGAGGTTTTGGTGAATGAATGGAACATGATTTATTGATTTTTGCATCTAATAACTGCTACTGATGTTGCACTTCTGTACTCTTAGTTGATGTTGGATTGAGAAGAGATAAATCGCTATCGCTTGAAGCTCATGAGAAGAACTAGTTATAAATGGTACTTCTATCTCTTAAGTGTTTCTATTTCCTGTGTTAAAGTGATATTTAAATTCATTTATTTATATGTTAATGCTTGAATGCCTGAGCTATCATTTGGCACTTTTGTACGCTGATAGCTATTTATTTGTGCTTAATATATAAAGTAACTTACTATGCGATATGTTTTTCACAACTGTTTCATTTAACTTTTTATGCGAAGTGGTTCATCTATATTGAATTCTTTTCTTATAACAGGTGAATTATCTTTATTACCAATTGTTATTTGAAATCATTTTAGATCGCATAACAGAAGAATCATACCCCGGGTTAGTATAGATTTAGATGTTGTTGCTTTTTTAGAATACAACTACATGTCATTAGATTAGAATTAGAAGTAGATCACCTCAATTAGAATCTTTTAAAGCCAGGAACATCAATTAATCTTACACACACACACAAATTGGGAAACTGGTCCCATTATCCCCAGTTGGACCTGCTATGCCAAACGGAAAAGGAGCTACCAACCGAGGTCCAGACCGGGCGGGTATCCCCCTTGTTGTTGACCCGATTTTCAGGGCTTCAACAGAAGTGTAACAACAATTATAGACTAGTCTTGAGTGTACAAGTGTTGCATGCAGTCCGATGATCAACCTTGAGGAATTTCACAATCAATTTGAGGAATTTCCTAAATAATACGGGCCTAATTTCTGAAGGAATTGTGCAAGGAAATATGGGCTCAAGCAAAGGAAGAAATTGACTAAGTTTGGGTCAAAGCTTCTCAATGAGCAGAGAGATAGGTTATTCAGTTGTTGGTTGTGCTCAGTTGAGAAAATAAATTTTAATACATCTCTATTCATCATATTAATGCAAGCAAGCATTAGGGTTTTTAGTAGATCGTTTTCCCAAGAAAAATACTATGTGCATGTTTGTTACTTCTTATTGTATGTCTAATATTTTTGTTCTAAATTATGAATTAACTTCTAGACAAGGAGTAGAGTAGCTTTGTGTCTTGTGATTTTGATTAAAACTTCATGAGAAATTGTAAATATACATCATAATTTCTACATGGTATCAGAGCAGGATTCACATTAGAGCAGGAATTTCGAAGTTGTTTCTCAGGAGGTTCAAATTTGTAGTTCAATGTAGTAGGATCTCTTTGGAGTTGAGAACATGACCTTCAACTGACTGAGGCTAGAGTATTCCTTGGAAGACAACTCTAATTTCATCACATGGAAAGATCACATGGAGGTTGTATTGGATGAAAATGGATTACTAGGATACATCAGGAGAGATGTTTCAAAACCACTAGAATCTAATGTCGAGAACCATGCTGAGTGGAAGAAAGATGTAGCCAAGGTGAGGAGAATAATATTGGAGGGAGTAAGGGACTACTTTTTCACCAATATCCACAGGAAATAAACTCCTTATGCAATGTGGTAGGCACTGATAGATCTATTCCAAAATAGTAGTGACCATAGGAAGATGACGCTCAAGGATAATCTTTGAAAATATCAAGATGGAGAAGAAAGACACTATCTCGCAGTGTCTAAGCAAGTTCACACAAGTTATTAATGAGCTTGCAGGAGTTGGTGTTATTGTTTCAAATGATGATTTTTTTGGCATTATGGTACATGTGTTGTCCTTGATGGAAACCCACACACAAGTCAATTCAGAAATGATAAACAGAAACTCACATTGTAGCAGGTCTATTCAGAGGTAACAAAGTAATGGTATAGAAGAACAGGATGATGGGACAAAGGATTACAGATCAGAATCAAGAAATTAAGGGAAGAGAATAATTTAAGTTGTATATGCTATTTACCCTAGTCCAAGTAGCGTATACATGCGGGTACACAATAAAAGGAGTGTATACGTATGCACGCAATTTGACAGAAGGAAAATAGCATATGGGATGGAAAACTGAGTTTAAAGAATACCAAGGGTCCATACCATGGTATTAGCCCACAATATTGAGCAGAATAATGGTTACTTGATCTTGTCTAAGAATACCATAGATTCTAATTGTTGTTTTGGTGCATGGTATTGACAAAAGATCTAAGTATATAAGGAGGAGAAGTTAAAAGGGATAAGTGTGCAAGTAATGAAAATCCTATAAAGAGTTAGATCAAAAGCAAATATGGATGTTATGGGTTATTGATTCTTTGCTTCATATGAACTAAGTATGCACCCGAGTGTTTGATGATGGATGAGATCTAATGATGGATCAGGATCATAAGACCTGAAATGACTTATCATTATGTGATCTAATAATGGATAGGCTAGATCTGAGTGCTAAGAAACATTTTGTCCTTTAAATGCTATGATATGGGTATATCTGAAGTCTTGAAAAGTTGCGAAGTTATAATTCATTATTTATAGATCTATACGCTGGTTCACCTTGGTGAAGTCACGTATACATGCGGGTTCGACACTTCCAAGTCATGAATGCAGAGGAAGGGCTTGTTGTTCAGAAATGAATAATCTATCTAATCAGTGTTGTTGTTTTACTGTTATTTTTCAATGATATCTTCATTAGATATAAAAATAAAACTAATTGTATAAGGAGATTGATTCTGGTTGATTGATTGATTGAGTAAGGAGGGTGATCTTTGCCACTATCTATTTAAAACTTTGTAACATGATAGTAGATCTTCAGAATGTCTTTGGGCAGTAGAGCTTATGGTTTAGAAGTTTTATGATTTAGTATTTTTAGAGGTATACAAAGGTTGGGTTACAAAAAGTAGCGTATATATGTAGGTTGGATTCATTGAAGTAGCGTATACATTTTGACATATGATTTTTGAGGTTACAATTGATTATGGTTGTTGATGCAGTGTTATGGGTTCAACTCTGTATTCTAGTGACACTCATATGATTGTTCAAATTGACTAATTATTGATAGATGCAGTTATATTTGATGGTTGTATAGCAGTGGTGATTGATTTTGAGCTTTAATGTTACTGATGTGTCTAGTATGAAAATTTGATGAAACGTGGTCTACATTTTGTGTTAATGTGTACCAGGAGTATCCAGTCTAAAAATTTATGAAATGTGGTCCCTGGAGGAAGAGTGAAGGTGGTAGCCTTCTGTAGGCTTGCACCTATGTACTGGTAAACATAACAGCCAATACAAGAGCTAGGGGGTTGGATCTCCCTTCCAATAGAAGCTGGAAAACGAGTGCAGGTTGTAGCCTTCAGCAAGTAGATGCTTGTTGTTAGTGTTAGTGTTTAACACTGCCATCAGTGATCAAAATCTACTCTTTTGCATTTCATAGTAGGAGTCCCATATTGATGAGTTTGCATTCCATTAGGTCATGGATTCACTAATGGTAGGGTTTATTTCACTTTTCCCTCATGATTTGTACTTGCTGATCCTCTTCCATATATTTCAGTGATGGCTCATGTTCCCTTTGCAATTCATTTCATTATGTCTGAGGGTTTGGTCTCATTAGGTTTTAGGGTCCCACCATGGTCAAATCCAATAATTACATGCCAATACTGACCAACAAGGACATGAGGAGGCCAATAATGATTAGCAAAGCCATAATTTATCATTTTGAAAGCCTAATGTACTTAGGGTATTTTGATTTTATCTCCATTAATGATGTAATTTTATGTTTTCATATGTAATATTGGTTCCTAGATGGTCCTAAACATCTTGTGATGTTGCCAAGCACCTGCGATTACAAAAAATCAGGTTCTCATGAGCAAAAATCCACCTACAAAAGCAAAAGAGAACAAGCACTAAACCCTAATTTCCTCTCCCACTGAGCTAGGGTTGGCTATGGGATCAGAGATATCTAAGTAGAGGAGGAATAAGGGATATTAAAAGGTATGAGGCCATTTCATATCATTAAACATCAGGTCTCCATCATTTGTCGAGAAGTCATTCCAAGGAACAAGCCATTCACCACACATAAGGGATGGTTTTTCTTCAAACTATGTTTCTGAATAAGAAAAGATGAATTTGACAAACGTGAGAGAGGTTTTTGTTCATGACAGAGCCAGGAAGAAAAACCTCCTTTAATTTGTACACAGGTCTCATGGTTTTAGAGAAATGTCAAAAACACAGTTTCTACAAGAGAGTTAATGCACTTCTAGAGTGACCTTGGGGAAATCGAAATTTATCCTAGCTAAGATGACCAAATTACTTTCTTGATGAGTCAAATGATAATTAGACACAAAGATATTTCCAATGAGCTATCATGAGCTCAATTTGGAGTTAAGGAAGATCTCCAAACATTGACTGAAACAACACTCTACATTTTCGCAGCCTCATTCTGCACATTTTGACCAGTCTTGGGAGATTCGACTTTTTATAGGAAAATTAACTCCAAATTGAAAAATTCAAGATGTTCTAGAAAGTAGACTCAAAAATATTTCCGACAAGATATCCCATGTCCTATTGGACATCGAGAAGGCTGTCAAAAGTCATCTTGAAGTGGCGATGCGCCTAGGGAAGGAGGCATTGCACTTAGGGAGTTTTTTGCCAGTGTATTTTTGAATGGGCACTACGCTTAGGGCATGGTGCTACGCTCCTGGGTAGTGGCACTGTGCTTAGGCCAGCTAACCAAAAAACACTCCCAAACATCAAATTTATGTCAAATCTCCCCTAATTCCACACTTTGCAAGTAAGTATTATTCCTCTCCTTGCAAACTTAGATTTCATATGTAAAGATTTTCATAAGTTTCCACTCTCTATATAAAACCTTAACTTTCACTATAAAACCCTAGTTCTTTGGTTTTCCCCACCACTCACCTCATAACTAAACCCTTATCCCCACCATTGTTATCACATTCTACCACTCATTTATCACTCCCTAAACCCCCTCCTTCTTATGTTTTGCCCATAGCCTCACTAACACCCATTCCTCCAAGCCACTGCACACACCATTCATCCCATACATTGTCAAAAATGTGCAAACTAAGAGAGTTAACTAAAACATGGATAGAGGAACTAATTTTGAGTATGATGAAGAGATAGCCAGTGATAGTTTTGTGGAGAGACATAGGCAGAGAAAGCCTCACAAGGGAGGAAAAATATTAAAAGAAGAGCCCACCGGTTTAAGAGAATTGCAAGCTTGCCCACTTGCAGTCTCTTGTTTTAGACACCATGGATGTTTTGAATTCTGTGAACTAGTGGAAAGAGCTCAGTTTCATCATGAGTTGGCCAAAATTTTTGTGGCTCATTTGCATAACTATGAGGTGACACTTGCCGGAGTAACCTTCACAATATCACCAGCTGTCATTTCATAGGGTCAACAGAGATAACCAAATGATGAGGCACATGGCCTATCACTACAAGACACGAAACAAAATTTACAACATGAGAATGAAGAGGATGAAAGTTAGGTTGAGGAGAGCCTTAGAGGGAAAGAAAGAGCAAATAGACTCAAAATGTTGGTTGAAGCCTCTTTGGTCAACCAAAGCACTTTATGGTGCTGTTCCATGCAAAATTTGGGCAAATTTTGAGAAGTTTTTGTATTTTTTGAAATTTTGAAATTCACAACACAAAAAATTTGTCCAGAAGCGCAGCACCACCGGCGCTGCGCTTTTTCCTAGGGCATTAGATGGAGGAAAGCATGGTATTTTTGGATTTATAATGATGAGGACATGGACTCTAGAAAGTTTTAGAAGTTTTAGAGCAAATCTGGTCCACCAAAAGGTCCAAAAACTACCGAAACATGACCTTTCTACCTCTTTTTGGACACACAGAAGTAGTCTTGGGCGATTCAAGTTTTGAGGGGGAAAATGAGCTCCAAATCTAGACATTCTAGGTGTTCCCGAAACTAGACTCGAAGACCTTTCCAATGAGCTATCATGTGTTCAATTTGGCTAAGGGGAAGGCATCCAAAATCAGGTGGAAAGTGGCACTATGCTTAGGACCAGTGGCACTGCGCTTAGGGCAATTTTGCTCAGGAAGCCAAAATTCACTTGTTTTGACTATGAATTTGATTTCTCTCTCCTCATTGATGATTTGAATGATGTAATTGATGACATGGAATGTAAATGTAATGGTAAAATAGTGTTACAGGGTAGATTCATTAGTTAGAGGTGGTTTTGAGGCGAATGAATCAGTTTCCCCTCTTTTAGAGACAAGTTGTTTCATTGCCTAGATTCTAGTTCTCTGTTTGGAAATGATTGAAACAACCCCTCTTCTCATGGATCCAACCCTTTAAGGTCAGGATGAGTAGTTTAGATGTCTATATTATGTGTTTTATTGGTCATTTGGTGGGGTTTGATTCACTTGGATGCTCTGAACTATATTGTACATCATTGTAAGTAGTTTGGCAAGGAAATTAATAGGAGTTGCAGCTATTTTTATGGGATACCTGTGGTATGGTGCTTTTTCATAGTTTATTCTTTTTTTATTAGTTGTTTACATTGTTTTATGTATGGCATCATCTATTTCACTGCTTCTAACTGAATGATATCAATATAGATAGGTAGAATTCATTGTTTGCAGTGTTGTTGAGGGACAAAGTCCCCTAGGTTTTGGGTCAAGACCCTAGCAGAGTGGGGGTTATCTACAGTAAAAAAAAGCATCCCACATAGCCATGATACTTAAATAAGTAGACTCCATGAATAGTGGTGCACCTAGGGGTCCTTCGTTCAGGTAGATCCATCCAGGGTCCAAACCCTCTTGGAGTTCCTTTTGATCCTTAGACCTACAAAACAACGAATTCAAAGAAGCATAGCAATGTATGGACCAAGTATCATATAGAAATAAAATTCATAACATATTGAAAGGTAGTTAGCTATACAATTGAAACAATTATTCATACATAAACCATAACATTAACATCATATGCATGAAGAATATTGATTTCGGGAACAAGACAAATGTTTCTTTATTGCAGATAACTAAAACAAAGCAAGGAATGGTATCACCTGAATCTTCCTCTCGTTGGCTCCAAGTGGAACCGTTTGCCAGGTCCGTCCAATCCCAAGTCTTCAAAAGGCTTCTTCCATGACTCATACAAAGATATCTCAACTAGTGAAATGACATCAAAGCTCAAGGAAACAAGGGCTTTCTGTAATGGAGGGAGTGCTAGAAGCACAAGGATCTTCAGACCTGATCAGGGATAATATTAGCAGAGTGATTTTTCTCTCTATTCTCTCCTCCTTTTTGCCTTCCTATTGAGGCCTTTTTATACTTCTCCCAAAGTAGGATTTTAGTTGGGAATTCGTTGGGAACAATTGGGCCACAACACTAATAGGTAATCAATAGGTAAAACCTGTGATCTCCACTCGAAATTAAGGAGATTTAATTTTTTAAAGTGTTTTAAGACATATACGTGGGTTGGGTATACACTAACCCATGTACACATGCATTTAGCTCAGGTCCATGTCGTGTATAGGGAGTAAAACACTGTTTTTTAAGTATTTGGACTAGGTCAGGAAGGATGGGTTTCCCTAGGCCATAAATGGAGCATCATAAATATCAAGGGTAAGATTTGGAGCTATAACAGATGCCCCCTAATATATGAGGTTAGAAGGGGTACATGATGGCCGAAATGTATTAAGTACATGGAAAGGAAACCTGTCAAACACTGAGAAGGACTTCACCAGATTTCAACCTCCCAAGCCACAAAAGGATATCAAAAAGAAACATCGTTTGAGGTGGGCATACCCATGCTCAGAGAAAGTAAAACATGTTTGCATATGAAGTACAAGTGGATCCACTAAATACACAAGTACAGAAGACTGGAAGTACATAATGGATCATCTGATCACGATCGAAGTACATGTCTGAATATCACATATAAGAATGTCAATGATGCTGAAAGATGAAGTTGATCACTGATATCAAAGACTGATCCCAAAAGTACTAAATGAACATGATGGAATAAGATGGTACTACACTACAAACTCGGGTCCTAGCATATAGAATGTCGCCATGAATGACTGCAACATATAAGGTGGAATGGTATCAACTAGTAGCAACAGGAGAAACCGTCAAGTGAACCAATGAATGTTGATGCAACTCGAGGTCTTCATCGACCGCCATGGTACAATTCTACACAATGGGAATAAATGATCTAAAGTTGACCATGTGAGAAATTGTTTGATTACCGGTCATTGATGTATACCATTAACAAACGCAAGTCTACTCACTGACAATGATAATGAGAGTCAAGGTACCCAATACAAACTAATAAGTGCGAATAGATGAGTTGAAGTCGAACACCTGTAAGAATCTATCGATCAGGAGACAATGATGGTTTCCCACTATCAATAGCGAAGGATTTTCCACTGATGACTACAAACCCCAAGGTACTGCCAAATGGAATCTAGACCTTTGCCCTAGAGAAATAAGTCGTAGTCAATGGGGAAAGATCCACTAGAAGGAAGGCATTAAGGCATCCTTCATCAGTCTAGCACAAGTGTAACCCGTAGTCCAATAATGTGGAAGGAATCAGACGAAGAAGATGTAGTAACCCAATTGAAGTACATTTCCGTCGTACATAAGATGTAGCTAGCACACGACAAAAACCCTCTGAACCAACCAATAATGAAATCTAACACAGAGGTGAGGTATCCACCAATAGGGTCAAAAGGAAACCAAGGTACTGCACGAATCCCAATGTGTGATAATGTAAGCTCACGTTGAACACAAGGGAAAACACCCAGTCAAAGACCCATGATACTGATCGATGCTGAGCACAAGGTGACCTATCAATAATGAAAATAGGGCCAAGGTGTGGCTCTAGGCCTGTACTCAGAGCAAGATGTCATTGTCGATAAGGACAAGACCCGCCAGCAATAAGTCAATAGGGACCTTCTCAAACCGGCACGAGTAAAGGACCAATATAACTAATGTGATGATAGACAAGACACTAACAACTGAGATGGCCGACAGAAAAATGAGTCAAGAGACACCACAGAGAGTCCAACTCATGCTAACTTCCCTTGAACAAAAGCACGACTCAATGATGTCTATGTGGTAGCATATGATGACTGTATAAGTTCATCATGCAGGAGGCACGAACGAACTCTCCATATGATTGGAAGAGATAACCAATCAGAGAAGAAATAACTCAATAACAAGGTTAAGGCATACCTAAGTCAAACTAAATCCTGCGCAGATGGAGGAGACTTTATTTTGAGTGCTTTGTTCAAGGGTGACACAACTGACTCTAGTTGCTAACAATAAATGGAAATATTGTCCCGTTCCCAATATTTTTTGGAATATATATATATTTTTTGTCTTTTTCTTTAAGCTAGAAAAAGAATAAAAGAGTGCTATAATACAGTGGAAAGAATGAGTGTCGGTTAAGTAGATGATCTAGTTCCTGGGATTGGAACAATCCTATGGTCAATGCAGGGAGGCAAAAACTGGTCAAAGACACTCAAAGGTGTGTTCCTTCCATGGGTCATAGGGTGTCGAGTTTCAGAAGCTAAGGGATTGCAAGTTTGAATTTTTAGATGACATGGTCAAAAAGTGGCTTAAACACGAGTCCAAGTGAAGCTGGCTCAAGGTCAAAAGGTGCAAATGGTCAAAATGCAATGCAGTAGTACAACTCAACATGAAGAATCCTCTAGGGTATAAGGCTAGAACGAAGCGAAGAAGAAAAGAGGAATGAGTCTTCATTGCATAAGTCATGGCGGGACTACAGAGGACTTCCCAAGCCTAAGAACAAAAAATCAGCATGGGTGCCAAGGGATAACAAGGTACTATCTATGTCACCCATGATAAGGTAGGATCTACCACACAAGTCATGATACTTCTAAGCAATGAGAAGGTTCCACACCATAACTTGGTGGGGTTGATCCTAAGGCCAAAATGGGAAAGGACGCTGATAAGTGCACAATGCAGGTGGAAAAACCTAACCTATATGCCAGCTTTGAGAACCAATACCTGTTAGAATGGACTAACCATAAAAATTTCCAAAGGAGAAATCTTCCAAGTTCTGTAAACATAAATAGGAACACTAGACAAGAAGTTAATACATCCCACATATAAAATTCATATAAAATCTTGTGTTATATATACAATATGGTACAGGGAACCACACAACCTTGTGGCTTACGCATAATAGTTCTTATGGATAAACCGCTTGTAGGGCTCAGGCCAAGGACTCCTTTGGTAATCAAAACTCATGGCTTCAAAGAGTTCCTCCTGTGAAGGAAAATCAAGTTCTAAGAAATAATGAGAACTACAAGGATCAAGAAAGGGAATTAAAGGGTCCCATGTCCCTATAGGAAGAATCTCCTGGCCAACTACCAGGACTAAATCCCAAGAAGGAAAATAATAAGTCAAAGGATCCTTCTCAGAAGTGATTTAACATTGAGGATTCAATGCCACATAATTCACCCGTGGCTGGGTAGAGTCTACTTGAACACTTGGAACAAACCAAGGTGTATTCTGTAGTAAAGTCGAATTAGGGTGGTGATTATCAGATGCAAGCTAATCAATAGTGACCATATTCCCTTTATGAGGAAAGCACATCACTCAAAAGAGTGAAGACACCACAACATTCATAGCATAGACATAATCACACCCCAGTAGCATATTAAAGTCTAAAGGGCTATCAACCACCATCATATTGATTAAGACAATCTTCCCACCTAAAGTAATACGCAATTGAGGATGAACACCCATAGATTCACCAGGTCTTCTATCATAGGCTAACAACTGACTCTGAGCTGTCAACAACTTTGGGGAACCCAAAGCTTTCCAAGTCAAAGAGGATATAATACTTGCAGAGGATCCTTCATCTACCATACATCAATAGACATTTGTGGAATTAACCCTGACATTTATTTGGAAAGGTGCAGTGAAAGGAAGACAAGGTTCGACAAGATTATCTCAATCAAAGGAAAAACACGTAGAACTTGGAGGGGGAACATTCGAAGAAACCAGAATGCCGGGAGCATTCGAAGAAACCAGAATGCCGCCTATACCAGAAGATTCTATACTAGAGAAAAAAAAGACTCTTTTGATAGGCACTTCATCCCCCAAAAGAGGAGTGTAATCAGCCAGCGATTGCATTAACTCTTCCACATTATCAACCAATGGCTGATAGGATTGATGAGAAACCATATCAGATCCTGGAGTAGAAGAACTTTCAAACTCAAACCATATCATTTGTGCCTCTGGAATACCAGGGCATAAATGAGTAAGATGGTCTCCCTTGCATATCTTACAAGGGAACTTAGGTTTAAAACTTCTACATCTAGGTTTCTTATCAACCTCCATTCTGCCAACATGACTAGCAGTTGTTTGCGGAGAGTCCTAAACATGACTTGCAGAGGTCGGTGAATCTTTACTAGTATGACTTGCAGTGACTACATTTATGCCCCTAGCATGACTTGTAGCAGCTGAAGGCTCATCTTCAACATTGTTATAGCTCCAAATCTCACTTTTGATGTTTTTGATGCTGCACTCATGGCCTAGGTCAACCCTTCCTTCCAGACCTGGTCCAAATACTAAAAAAGTAGTGTTTTACTCCCTATATGCAACATTGCCCTAAGCTAAATGCATGTGTATGCGGGTTTGTGTATACCCAACCTGCGTATATGTCTTAAAACACTTTAAAAAATTAAATCTCCTTAATTTAAGGTGGAGATCACGAGTTTTACTTGTTGATTACCTATTAGTGCCCATGGCCCAGCTGTTCCCAACGAATTCCCAACTAAAAAATTACTTTGGGAGAAGTATAAAAAAGCTTCAATGGGAAGGCCTAAAGGAGGAGAGAATAGAGAGAAAAATCACTCTACTAAGATTATATTTGATTAGGTTTGAAAATCCTTGTGCTTCCAGCACTTCCCCCATTACAAGAAACCCTTTTTTCCTTGAGTTATGATTTCTCTCCATTGGTTGAGATATCCTTGAGTGAGCCATGGAAGGAGTTTTTTGAACGCTTAAGATTGGATGAATTTGAAGGACGGTTCCGCTTGGAGCTTGCAAAAGGAAGACTCAGGTGAAATCATTCCTTATTATATTTTAGTTATCTATAATAAAAGAAACACTTGTCTTGTTCCTGATATTAATCTTCTTCATGCTTATGAGATCAATGTTATGATTTACATATGAATGGTTGTTTCAATTGTATAACTAGCTACCTTTTAATATGCTATGAAGTTGATTTTCTTATGATGCTTCGTCCATGTATTGCTATGTTTCCTTGAATTGATTTCCTTGCAGGTTGAAGGATTGAATGAAACTCTAAGAGGGTTTGGACCTGTTGAAGGCCCCGAAAATCGGGTCAACAACAAGGGGGATACTCGCCCGGTCTGGACCTTGGTTGGCAGCTCCTTATCCGTTTGGTATAGCGGGTCCGACTGGGGATATGGGACCAGTTTCCCAATTCAGTGTGCTTGTGTGAGAAAGATGGGTATTTTTGTTCTAAATGGAATACTTCTATCCTAATTATAATCTAATGCTATACTATTGTATTCTAATAAACAGAAAAACATCAAAATTTATGCTAACCCGGGGTGTGATCTTTCTTCTATGTGATCTAAAAAGATTTCAAATAATAACTGGTAATAAAGATCATTCAGCTATTATAAGAAAAGAATTCAATAAGGATGAACTACTTCGTATAAGAAGTTAGTCGAAACAGTTGTGAAAACTTATTGCATAAATGAGCTATTCATCCACCAAACATAAACAAATAGTTATCACCGTACAAAAGTGCCAAATGATAACTCAGACATCCATGTTGTAATATATAAATAACTGAAAACTGAATATCACTTTAACGCATAAGCATGAATGGTTAAGAGATAAAAGTACCATTTATAACTAGTCCTACTAATGAGCTTGAAGTGACAATTGATTTATCTCTCCTTGATTTAACATCCACTAAGAGTATAGAAGTGCAACATCAGTAGCAGATATCAAATGCAAATATCAAATAAACCCTCTTCCATTCATTCACCAAAACCTCCTCTGAGGGTGCAAAAGTGCATGATCCGAGGACAAGTTTTTGATAAATTTCTGGACCCTTCTCTAAATGCATGAGAAGGGTTTAAATACTACTAACTAAATAACTTATTTACAAAAATTGAGGATTCAGTTTAAATGATCGTCCTCTTTCTAAGAAAAACTATTTCTAAAATTAAATCTAATATCTAACTATTTCTAAATTTTCTCCTTAACGTCGCAAGCATTCAGTATTTTCCTGAGTGGAGTCAGCTGACTGTCTTCCATCTTTGGTTGAGTTAAGCAAACATAATCGACAAGAGCTGGCATTATCTTCTCAGTAAAATTGATGATATACTTGAGAGTCATCCAACGACTATGTGACATTACCATGTATACCTGGTAAAAATCCCATTTCAACTTAGTTAACCCTTGGACTACTTCTGCTTTTCCTTTAGTCTTCTATTTCCAGTTTGTTTTTATCGTTGCTTTCTTGCAATTTTCAGGGCTTGCAGGTGACTGACTAACTAAGAGCCTTCCTTTTCGAGCAAGTTTTCTTAGCGATGCGCGATTAGCGCTAAGTGCTAATCGTGCATCGAAAACAGCCTCTGTTTCTTGATTCGGGCTTCCCTGATGCGTTTTTTGCCTCTTGCGCCTTTTTCTCTCATTTGGTATAAAGCTCAAAATTTGTAAAAATAGTGATTCTGTGAGCTCTTGACCCTGAGCATTAAACCATATGCTTATGGTATCAACATCGTTCAGTAGCCATTCAACCAAGGTTGTATATGAGAAATCTGTGATGGATGCCTCAAAAGAGTTCTGCGGCTCTTTCTCTCCCTTAAGTTGATTAGGTGTGCCTTTCGAAATGGACATTGGAGTGCTGCCTTTCCTCCTCATAGTTTTTTTCATATTGCCTTGTATAACGCTTCGTCCTTCTCTCCTGTAGTTTACATTTGAGGTGTAAGTAATGATAAAAGATAATGACAGGAAAAATTTAAATGCCGAAGATATGAAAAACATGCCACCTTACGTGAACTAGTTCTTCGAAAAACACAACACCATACTTCATAAACAACTTGAAACAACTCATTAATTCACATTAAAATGCATGACCAACTCTTAGTTGAAAATGTTTTCTCGAATAATGAGCCAGAACCAACTGCGATGGAGAGGTCCTACGGTTTTTCTTTGCGATATCGCAGATTGTTGTATCGCAAATCGCAATTTCATCATGTTGTTCTATCGCAAGGTCATGGTATCGCAATATCGCAACTTCACAGTGTCGCAGTATTGCAATATCGCAGATCGTTATAATCCTTATATGTAATTCATGTGATTTTTGAGATGCTATAGTTTTTCAATGTGAGTGCTTCTTTAATGTATGCGATGCGATGAAGTTTCGCGTCGCAATCTCGTGTTTTTATCATTTTAACTCATTAGAAGGTACCCTATCATTCTTTGCGTGATGCGATATCTCTTAAGGAGTGAATTTTACTTTCTTCATTATAAACTTAGGTTTTTTTTTAGATTCTTCAAGGTATTTTCCTAAGTCCATGATGTTGTAAGTTTTATCTAAAAGGAAATATAACACTAATTGATTTTTTTAGATCTTTACTAAGGGTCCCCACTTATTTAGTATTAGAAATAACACTTCATAAGGAGGGGGGTTGTTGGTGGCCACAACAATTGGCGATTCACTTGGAAGAACCAGTTATCTCTGTGTTGCTATTGAATTTTTTCAGCTTCGAAAACATAATTTTTTTTAGAAAATTAAACTTTATTATGGAAATAAAGTACATTATGCTCCAACCTGTCAATGACATTTTGTTTCAGCTGTTTTCAACTTTGATTATTTGCTCCCTCAAGTTAGTCCTTATGTTTAGATCAGCCATTACTTGGTTTGTAAAAATAAAACAAAGTCTTCTCTGTAAAACAGTTTTAAGTATGCTCATTTGTCGCATGTAGAGCCTCTGCTGCCAGTAGGCATTTATAGCCTCAACAGGATTACCTGTTACCCAGCAATGATCCCGTATCCTACTTAAAGAGACCTACAACTCTCAAATAAGAATCTACATCCACACTTATTGCTTTGATTTTTTCTTTTTTATTCTTAAAGAACAATGCCTTGGTTTGATAGCCAATTTATGACACAATCATTCACTCGATTTATAACTTTGCTGAACAAGCTGGCTCGTGATGAGACCCCTTGCCTCTTGATTGTAACAATCTTGAGTCATTTCCCTATTGTGGTATGCAGTATTTGGCAAAGTGAGCAAGTTATAATATATGTGATTATGATAAGCTGGCTTGTGATGAGACCTCTCATTCCTCAAGATGAAGTGTATCCTTGGGTTGTTCTTCTGAAAGTTGTGATTTCTTTGGCAGGGAGGAAGTCATTGTTTTATTTAGATAACTCTGGACGACAATGATAGAGTTTTTGAAAGTAGTTGTTCTACAGAAAATCTTTATTTTGTTATTGATACCTTTCATTGCACTGATATAAAACAATTTCTTCACTAAAGGTTATTTTCATCAAACTTTATGAAGTTGAAACTAGTGTTATATCTAGGTTAGAGTCTTTAACTGTATCTTTCAATAATAAAGATCAATTTTCCAAAAGATTTGCTATTTATACAAGCGAAAAGTCAAAATCTGAAAGAGAGTTGGTGTCTTTTTCATAAATGCCTAATGTAACCATTCACAACTGGATTTATTATGAAAAATAAAAACTATTACTCTACAAAAATAGAAGAATAATCTTCTATGGAAAATATTTCTTAAGAATTTGTCCATTGACAGGCAAAGAGTCTCTTTTACCTGCTAAATCATGTAACACAAATGTCGATGGACCTAAGATTTCTACAATTTGAAAAGGACCAAGCCACATTCTTTGAAATTTTGTATGTTTCCCCTTTTCCTCATGTGCCTTGTCCCATTTTAAAACTAAGTCTCCCACCTGAAAATCTTTTTTGGTCATTATATTTGAATCAAAAGAGGATTTTACTAGTGCCTGATGATGAGCATGCATTTTCTTAGCTTGTTCTTGCTGTTCTTCTAATTTGATTATTTCCATTTGTCTTAGGTGTAATGAGGAAGTTGGTACTTCATCAATGTATTGAACTAGAGACAAAGAAGGAATTGCTAAATGACTCGGAAGAACCACTTCTCTCCCATAAACTAAATTAAAGGGAGAAGTGTTACGATGGAAGCTTTTCTTCATATTATTTCG
>APFE031698603.1:0-15867 GCA_000404065.3 Pinus taeda | reverse complement strand
AGGTTATACAGTGACAACCAGAGTGCCATACATCTTGCAAAGAACTTTGCATTTCATTCCAAGACTAAGCATATATAGCTCAAGTACCATTTCATACGGTCAGCATTGGAAGATGGACAGTTGAAGCTGGAAAAGATACACACTAACCAGAATCCTGCAGATATGAGAACACAAGTTGTAACCAGGGAGAAACTAAGAATATGCTCAGTTTCAATTGGTCTTCAAGTATGGTGAAGAAGATGAGAAATAGCCAGGTCCAAAGAGGAGCGATTGTCTAGCAAATGAAGCAGCGGTGGAGTTGCTATGATCAGTCTCCAAGTGGGATATTGTTGGGTGTGGAGCTTGATTATCTTCTGTATTCAAAGGTCTCAGCCGGATGTATACCTTAGGAAGATTGTACACCCCTCCACGCGGGGGGGACTTGTCCCCCTGCAAGGATTTGGGGGGCTGATCCCCCCTGGCTGGGGTGTTCGAGGACTAGCGATCCCCTAATGGGGGTTCAGGGGTAGCACCCTCGAAGCTAAAAATAGATGTGAAATTTCCTTGTAAAATTCTAGTAATTTCTAGTCAATCTGGGTCGTTCATTAGGCGGATAATCTGGCAGTAGAAGTTATGTTTCATTTAGGGTTTTTTACCCTAGAAGGCAAGCCCTCACTATATATGAGGGAATTGTATTGCGTCTATGTATATCTGTATTCTGAGTGAGGAAGAGAGAGGAGATTGAGAGTGAAGAGGGTGTTATAGCAGATCTATTGTAAGTTGTATCTCTTCAGTTTTTTGGATAATATAATAAAATAAGGATTGGCTGTTTCTCTGTGGATGTACCCAAAACTGGGTGAACCATGTATATCTGTGTCTCTTTTGTTTTATGCATTTTCTATGTTTACATTTCTACAATATTTTATGTGTTCCATTGCTCCGTAATATATAATTTTCTAACACAAACCAAACTTGGAATTCCATCTGGAATCCATCACTATGCTTGAGGAATTTTTTGTCTCCTTCTCTCTCAGGATTTACTACAATCAAAATCAAGATCAATAGGCCCTAAACTGAGACTACTCCCTTAGGATTTATTGTGTATCCTATCAAAACTAGTCAAGGGATTCCTAGGCATTTGGGAATGAACGTTGAGACCACCTCCACCCCAGATTTTGAAATCCAACCAGCAATTCCAAAGCACAAAAACCAAAATAAACATCCCAACATACCATGGCATGGCTAGCCTAGGCTGAAATGCGCTATCATAACCCAGCGAAACCATGCCATCGATAAGAAGGGAACCATAAACCAAAATGAAAAGCCATGCATGTCCAAACTAGCTAGGAAATCACACATGAAAAAGGTTACCTGCAAGTATTCTTGCTGAATTTGCTTGGTCCTCCTTTCCTTTCCTTAATATTTGCTTACTTTTCCTTTATTTTTCTTGCTTTCCTTTCCTTTCTCCAAACTAGGGTGCTCCAAGAAAACTTTAAGTGACCAAGAGTGAGAGAGAGAGAGAGAATAACGAGAGATCTCTAATCTTGAACTGACAAAAGCCATGAATTGGTCCTTTGAAGCCTTTTTATGAATGAGGCCTCTATTTTCTTCATTTTCCATTATTTTCCTTCAATTTCGTCCTTGCGTGCAACTAGTGACCTTTTACCTTCCTTTTCTCCTAATTTCCTTTATTTTCATAATAAATGTGCCAAAAATGAATTTTTGCATTTTAATGCCTTTGCCTTAGCCTTTTCCAATTTTCCTTAGCCAAAAAACACATCTAGGGATACCCACTAGGATATATTTTCCAAAAATTCAACTTGGAATAAGTGTCCCTTAAACATGGTCTTGATTTTCCTTTATTAAATTTGATTACATGAAATTTTAACCAGGGATGTTACAACCCCCCCCCTGGAGAACACCATCCTTGGTGTTAAACCACACCAAGACCTTAACAAAACCGTTAAACATCAAACATACTACCTATGGAGATTTATAACTTAGATTGTTGCAATATTTACAATGAAGGACCTGCTCAAAAGAAAACATCAAGACAACATGACAAGATAATAAGCATACCTCTTATTGGAGCTTTATAACTTAGTTCATGGCGTATTTACATCCATATACATATACATATATAAATATAAAAACATCAACAAAACATATGCCAAATATAAACCGACATCAAACCAAAATGACTTTCCCTCAACCAGAAAACAATGAAGGATATAGGGCCCACATTTGATATGCCATTTCCCATGTAGCTTCGTCGGCCCAAAGTGCTTCCATTGCACTTTAATTTTCTCTATGGATTTGTTCCTGAGCATGAGATGCTTCTATTGCAATATGAACTGAGCCATTGCCTAGAACTCTCCTTCTTTCTCCACCTACAATACAGAGCAATTAGTAACATGCTCAACATCCTTTATGTCCTTCTTAGGCAATGAAATATGGAAAACATCATGGAATTTCACTGTTGGAGGTAGTACAAGTCATTATGCCACTAGTCCAATCCTCTCAAGGATATCAAAAGGCCCGCAATACTGTGGTGCCAACTTGGCACATGAACGAATCCTCAAAGAGATTTTCTTGGGCTTAATGCGCAAATAGACATCCTCCCAACCTGAAACTCTTTAAACACCCTATAATGATCTGCATAACTCTTTTTTCTATCATGTGTTGCCTTTAGATTCTTCTTTAGAACCTACATTTCCCACTCCATTTTCATCAACATGTCCAATCCAATAAGTACCTTGCTCACTAGATCATTCCAGCTGATGGGAGTGCTACAACTCCATCCGTACAATTCCTTGAAAGGACTCATCCTCAAAGAATCCTTATAACAACTATTGTATACGAACTCAACCAATGGCATATAGACCTCCCATTTCCTTTGTTGGTGGATCACATGCATCCTTAGCACATTTCCAAGATCCTACTGACCCTCTCTGTCTACGGATGATAATTTTTATTGAAGGCCAATTCTGTACCCAAGCCTGCAAATATCTCCTTCAAAAACTTGGAAGTGAACTTTTCATCCCTGTCCGACATAATCTTCTTTGGAACACCATGTAGTCTCACTATCTCTTTGATGAACACATGTGATACCTCACTGGCTGAATATGTAGTCTTCACCAGAATGAAGTGAGCTACCTTGCTCAACCTGTCAACCACGGCCATAAGAGAATCATGCTGCCTCATTTTCCTCTGAAGATCTGTGATGAAATCCAATGAAATGACCTCCCATTTCCATTTTGGAATCACAATAGGCTATAGTAGGCCACTTGGATGCTTGCATTCCACCTTTACCTATTTACAGTCTAAACATCCATCCATGAACTCTACCACTTCATTCTTTAGATTCGACCAATAGTAAAACTTGTTCACCATTGTCAATGTCTTCTGATATCCTAGATGACCTGAATACAGTTTCAAATGAAACTCCCTCAAGATAATCTTCTTAAGCTCACTGCAATTTAGCACATAGATCTTGTCTCAAAACCTCACCAAGCCATCTGCTGTGAGATGATAGTTTGCATCATGATCCCCTATACCTGTACTTGCACCTGTACCTAAACTTGTACATATGCTTGTACTCTTCTGTAACCTATTCATGATCTCCATGTATTTTTTATCCCGTTATCCTACCTGCAAGATCCTATGTTGTAACTTTCTCCCATAGGAGATTATAGCTGCTATATGATTTACATGTACCTTCCTACTAAGAGCATATGCAACCTGGTTCTCCTTCCCTTTGATGTATCTGATCTCGAAGTCAAACTCACTAAGGGTAGCCAACCATCTAGCTTTCCTAGCATTTAGATTCAGCTGGTCTAACAAATTCCTCAACCCACTGTGATTGCTTATGAATGTAAACCTCCTTCCCAGAAGATAATGTCTCCACATCTTCATTGCTTGTATAATCCCTGCTAGCTCAAGATCACGCGTTGGATAGTTTTTCTCATGCTCATTCAGTTTCCGTGACTCATAGCACACTACCTGTCCTTCTTGCTTGAGAACTCCACCAAGTCCCCTCTTCCAAGCATCTGTACACACTACAAAATCCTTATCTGGATCTGCAATCTTTAGCACTAGTGTATGTGTCAACAACTACTTAAGCTTCTCAAAACTATCTTCACATTCCATCGTCCATTCAAACTTCTTACCTTTCCATTGCAATGATGTGATAGGATATGCAATGCGTGAGAAATTCTAGATGAACCTCCTATAGTAACCTCATTTACATTCTTAGGTGCTGCCCATTCCATGATGTCCCTTATCTTTTCTACATCTAATGTCATTCCTTCCTTGGAGACAACATGTCCCAAGTAGTGTACCTTAGTCTAAAAGAAGCTGCACTTGCTAATATTAGCATACAATTGATGTTCTCTTAGAAACCTCAACACCACTACTAAATGTTCGACATGTTCTTCCTCATTCTTAGAATACACCAGTATGTCATCAATGAATAAAATATCAAATTTGTAAGGATGCAACACACTATTCATCAAACATATAAATGTAGCTAGAGCATTAGTCAAACCAAATGGAATAACAACAAGCTCATAATGTCCATACCTGGTCCTAAACGCAGTCCTCTTCCTTGATGCGTACCTGATGGTATCTTGATCTCAAGTCGATCTTAGAGAACATTGTTGCTCCCTTCAACTGATCAAACAAATCATCAATCCTCAGCAATGGGTACCTATTATTAATTGTTACCTTGTTCAGCTACATGTAGTCAATGCACAATCTAAGAGTTCCATCTTTCTTCTTTACGAACAACAATGGTGTGCCCCAAGGTGATACACTGGGTTTCATGTATCCTTTGTCCAACATTCAACTTTAACTCGACTAGTTCAAGTGTGCTCATCTTGTAAAGTGATTTTGATGTTGGAGCTACCCCTGACACTAACTCAATGGAAAATTATGACTCCATGTGAGGTGTAAAATCTGTAATGTCTGTAGGGAATACACCCTAAAAATGCTGCAAAACTGGGTACTTTCTTAACACATCTGCATCCTCAACCTCCTTACCCTTGTCACTGTAAATGTGTACTAAAACATCACATAACCTTTTCTGCAACTACGCTTAGCCTGCATAACGGTAACCATCCTCATTGATGTAGGCTTCTTTTTGTGCAAGGTCCTCTTCTCCCTACTATCATCCATACATTCAATGGTCTTGTCGAAGAAATCCATTTTGGTTCTGTGAAGGTATAACCAATCCATACCCAAAACCATACTATATGATCCTAATGGAAATACATTCAAATGCACTGTTGTAGGCATATCATTTAACTCAAACGCACAAAATCTTACCCAATGGTGAGCTCGCTTCTTTGTACTTGTAGCCAAATGTACCAACCAAGATTCTGCATGCACCTATTTTCTCAAAACACACTTATCAACTGGGTTAGGATTAATATAACTATAGTTAGAACTAGTATCAATCAAAATAGAAAAAAATTGATCACAAATCTTACTGTCCATCTCAATAATTGATGCTTGATGATCCACCTACCTATTGTCCACAGCTGCATAAATCCAAGGAATTCTATGAACAAAATCACTAGACTCCTGAGAACTATAGGTATGAGGTCTACCACCATTTTGATATTGCGAAAAATCCCTCTTACGATGATCCTTACCACATATCCAACACTGCAATGGTTCCCTAGCACCGCCTCTAGCCTGTTGCTCTCCTTGTCCCTTCTTAGTTGTATTGAATCTCTTGTAAGGAACTGCATTATCTTTCTCACTTTCATCTTGAGGTCTTCCTCACTTTGGTGGTCACTTTCCTTTAGGTTTATCGTTTATCTTTAAGTCATGTTTCTGCTCAACTTTGTGCTTCGACTACTCATAACAATGCTTCAACTTTCAAATGGTCTCCTCTAACGATCTAGGCTCATTGAACTCAATTCGGTCTCTATATGCAACTAGAAATCCACTTATGAATATTTGAACCTTGGCATTCTCCTCTTTGAGGTAAGGCACATATCTCAACAAATCCAAAAATCTCCTAGTATACTCCCCATGTATCATAGAACCCATCTACAACTCATAAAACTCCTTAGCTCTATTGTCATAGTACCTTTCAAACAAGTAATTCTTCTTGAAGAGCCTTTCAAATGCATGCCAAGTAAAATCATCCTCATGTATGTCCTTGACATTCTTCATGTCTTCTCACCAAATATCTACTTACCTTTGAGACTAAAAATGGCTATCCTTGATTTCATGTTTTCTGAGCAATCATGCAATCTAAAGAATTTCCTCATGCCAAGAAACCAAGCCTCTGTATCTTGCGATTTCTTCATCTCTCCATCAAAGGTAGGTGGATATTACTTCTTGAACTCATTGGGAAAGTATGCCCTATCATTCCTCCTATACGGATGATAATGATGACTCTCATGATGTCTATCAAAACTAGAACTAGAGTAATACATGTGCCTGTCACCCCTACTATCGGAGTGTCCAACATCCTTCCATCTTTGATAGTGTCAGATCTATCCAATTTATGTCTACTATGAGACCTGCTTCCATATGCTCCATTAGTTTTTCCTCATGTCCATGGCTGATCCAAAGAGGTCCCTATCGTTGCAAATCTGACAAACTCTGAAGTAATATCACATTCACCTCTGCTTATTTCTCTTATGCCTGCATTCTTTTTTCATTGTCTGACTTGCAACTCCTTATTTCTTCCTTCATGCTTCTCAATGTGTCTGCCAAGTTAGAAGAGTGCCCCACACCACACTGCCCATCAGATTCATAGGGATATTCTATGTAGTCTACCACCTTGCTATCCATATAATCTCTTTCCTGCAAGGCATATTATGTCAGCTAAACCAAATCACCATAAGTCAACATACCTTAGCATAACTCGGGGAGTATACCTTGTTTGTAAGATCATCAAATCAATGTGATGAATGTACAAGATAACCATAATAACATATAGACATATATCAATAAGTGCATCAACGCATAACCATCATACTAACTAGGGTCCAATCATCAATGGAAGTCCATATCAACTATTCATGCTATGACATCATGTATGAAAACAACCATTACTCTAGTATACACATTGCCTCATGAAATTATTCACCTGCATAAGGAATTCCTAATCAACTACACATACGCATAACCACATGTAGTCAAGCATAAGCGATCAATTCTTGTAATCAACCTACAAGATTGATGCATGTAATCAAATAACCAAGAATGCAACCCAACGTACAAGGATGTAATCAAGCTACATATAATTGTACAATCAGCCATATACTCATGATGATGCATTCCATAAAACCGACATCAAGTTCCTCATGATAACCTTACTACTACTATGGTAAATATGATGTAGTGAAACAAGCACATGGAACGCAAGTGTAAGAGCCAAACATACAACTACATGCATACATGAACAACACATTCACCCATATCTATAGCACCAGATATGACCCAAAGAGAGCACAACCATTATATGATACCAATCTATAACACCCCCTCCCAGGCCTACCCAAAGTAACCATGCTAACTAGGGTAAACATGAGGAGAGATGCTACTATGATCAGATTTGACCCCCTATGTCACCTTAAAGAAGCGGAATTGATAGAACATCACATATAGTCATCCAAAATCATCAAAAAAATCCTCAGGAGACAAGTCAGCCACTCACACAGCCTATCCATGGGGCCCATGTTGGCTTGATGGAGACTGACCCAAGTTCAACGTTATCTGTGCCAACCAAGAAAACCCTAATTGTTGGCCCTTTCGGAAACAACCTGCGTAGTGTAGGCTATAATCTCACCCACAGTAGTATTGGGGGATGAAAGAACCATGCTTTAGCATCCAGAGGCCTGTGTGATAGGTTCTTGCAGTCCTTATGGGTTAGATCTACCTTCGTGCACCCTTAACCCTTTCAAACGAAAAATCACTGTAAATTTACTTAAATAACTTCCAGATATTTGCAAAGGTTCTTAGTTAGTCTTCGGCTCATGTATTAGTATTACATATCTACTATTTTCATATAGAAAATAAGCATTAATTCATATAAATCATAACATAGAGTGAAGTTCTAGATACTTGAAGAAATAATAAATAATACACAGATGCATTCAAATTGGCTCAAAACTATCTTTATTAAGTATAATTGTTCAAGTACAGACTTATTTTCCTTGTGCACTTAGCTACAGGGGCCCATGCAATTAGCTTGTGGACCTACCAAGGTCTCCGTACACTGAGTTGTAGGAGGCTTCCCCTTTTTCCTAAGTACAGGAAACATACCATTCTTTCCTTAGCTTACTTCTTCAAAACAATGATCTTAAATGTTAGTTTCCTCCTTAGACTCGCTATGAATCATATATTATATATATATATATATAATATATATATTATATATATATATATATATATATATAGTTTAACTTACAATACCATGGTC
Source organism: Pinus taeda (assembly GCA_000404065.3). NCBI lineage: Eukaryota > Viridiplantae > Streptophyta > Pinopsida > Pinales > Pinaceae > Pinus > Pinus taeda. Next base: position 7,445 of record APFE031698603.1, on the reverse strand, counting down.
CATAGACCATGGGCAGGTCTAAAAACTCTCTATCACTTACCCACCTAAGGGACTAAATCCCCTTTGACTCGTACTAGCTTCATGCTCTGCTTCTGCATTTCACAGAGATTTTACATGCTTACAAAATAAGATTATAAAATTTGACTCAACATGACCCCAGGGACCCTATCCCAATAGGCCCCCAACACAAATTGGGTGACTTATCCTTGAGTTACTCGACTGGTGCAACAATCTTGTCTTGGAGTTGGTGGAACTCCATCTTCAACACCTGTAAGTTAGTAGTACCCTGCACCGCAGCTTGCTATACTTCTTCGACAAAATTTTATGTAGTAGGAACTTCCACCATGAGGCCCATTCTCCTTTGCATCTATTGGATGGTCTTCAACTTTTCTTGAGTTGACACAGTGAGTTAGCATGCTTCTTCTATCTGTTGGGTTGTGTTATATTCTTTCCACGACTAGCCCATGTAGTTAACTAGGGGGTTAGAGGGGGGTCAGAGCCCCCCCTTTGTTGCGTTGATTTCGTAGCAGGGGGTCACAGGGGGTTTGAGGGATGCAAGTAACCCCCCTTTATGGGGTTCGGGGTAGTGCCCTAGAAAATTTTGGTTTTTGGACCCATTATTAGGTTTGGCAGACCTACCTATGGTTTTATGCATGATTTTCGCACATGGTTTTGGATGCGATGGTTTTCAGTCCATGGTTTTGGATGCGATAGTTTTCAGTCCACGATATTGGATGCTTCAACATGTATACATATGTATTGTAACATTGAAGGGAACATAATGAAAAATCAAGCTGGTAGTCTTGGTTTTAGGATCCAGGGGAAAATCTCTGTGTATATGTGTTTTATGTGTTATGCTCTCGCATTGTTTATTTTCTATGTTTTAGAATTTGTATGCAGTTTATTTCTGTACGAGGTTAAAACCTACTTTTGGTATCATATTTGTTTTGGCTTCAAGGGGATGCGATGATGCTCCTTCTGCAGAGACGAAAACCACCTTAGATGAAGGTGGGGATGTGTACTTGGCTTCTTCAAGTACACATGTAGATCATGAGGCATGGTTTATTGACATAAGTGCATCCTTTCACTTCACTCCCCATAGAGAGTGGTTTTGCGAGTATGAGAAATACGATGGTGGTGATGTGTTTTTAGGGGATGATAGGAAGACTAGAATCATTGTTCATGGAAAAGTAAAGTTGAAGTTGCAAGGTGGAAGGGTTAGAACGCTTCTGGGTTTTCTTCATATTCCTCCAATGGCTAGAAATTTGATTTTTGTAAGCAAGCTAGATGATGTAGGTGCAAAAACAGTGTTCGAGAAGGATACCTGCAAGATGGTTTGGGGAGCACTAGTATTGATGCGGGGAGTTCAGATTGGAACTATGTAAAAGATGCAAGGTATCACTATTGTTGATAGGTGCAATAGCTCAGTGGTTACTAAAAGTGGAGCAGAAAATCTAGTGGTTTCTAGAGAGAAGACCATGTTGTGGCATCAAAGGCTTGGACATATTGGAGAGAAGGGCCTTCGAATACTTCATGGTAAAGGTATGGTAGAAGGTATGAGTAATAACTCTCTGGATTTTGATTTCTGTGAAAATTGTGTATATGGGAAGTAGAATTGGGTGAGTTTCCCCTCTAGTGGTAAGAGGGAAAAACATATATTATAACTTGTGCACAGTGACGTGTTTGGACCTATGAAGGTTCCATCACTGGGTAAGTCTATGTACTATGTATCATTTATAGATGACTTCTCAAGGAATACATGGATATATTTCCTTAAGAATAAATTTGAAGTCTTTGACAAGTTTAATGAATTTAATGCTCTAGTGGAAAACCAGATAGAGAAGAAGATAAAGGTGTTGAGGATAGATAATGGTGGATACTTTTACAGTAAGGAATTTGAAGAATTCTGTAAGAAGTTTGGTATTTCACAATAGAAGACTACTCCATACACACCTGAGAAAAATGGAGTTGCAGAAAGAATGAACAAGACGTTGATGGAAAGGGCAAGAAGCATGCTCAGTGGTGCCGAGTTAGGACAAGAATTCTGGGCAGAGGTGGTGGAGACAACATGTTAACTGATCAACATATCACCTTCATCAACATTGGAGGATAAGACTCCACAAGAGGTATGGACTGGTAAGAAACCCTCTCTTTCACATCTGAGGGTATTTGGATGTGATGCATATGTACATGTTCCAAAGGAGAAAAGAACCAAGTTGGATAGTAAATTTGAAAAGTGCATCTTTATTGGGTATAAGGATGGTTTAAAGGGTTATAAAATTTGGAACCCAGAAGGAAGGTTGTGTACAACCAAGATGTGGTGTTCAGAGAGGTGAATGATGTTATTAAACATGAATTCCAACCAAAGGAACTTGAGAAGATAGGGTTTGAGCTTAAGGAGGAAGAATCAGACTTTACAGAAGAGGAGGAATTAGAAGATGAAGAGCCACAAAATCGAAGTGTGAGAAGATCAGTTCGAGAAAGAAGGTAGCCAAAAAAGTATAGTCCATATGCTTTCTATTCAAATTTTTATTTATCTGTTATTGATGATGATCCTAGAATTATGGAGGAAGCAGTAGATTCAAAGGATGGAAAACTATGGAAAGAGGCCATGGTTGATGAAATGACATATTTGCACAAAAATGAGGCTTCAGATCTAGTGGGTTGTCGGCTGGAAGGAAACCCATTGGTAGCAAATGGGTGTTCAAGAAGAAGACAAATGCAGAAGGAAAGGTGGAGAAATACAAAGCTCGCTTGGTAGCAAAAGGTTATTCCTGGGTGTCAGGAAATGATTTTGGTGATATTTTTTCTCCTGTTTCCATGGTGACTTCTATTAGATTACTTTTATCTATTGCTACTGCTTTTGATTTTGAGGTAGAACAGATGGTTGTGAAGACAAAATTTCTTCACAGGGATCTAGAAGAGGAGATCTACATGAAGCAACTTGAAGGCTTTGTGGTGAAGGGTAAGAAAGAACTGGTATGCAAGTTAATAAGTCTTTGTATGGGTTAAAACAATCACTAAGGATGTGGTATCAAAAATTTGATACATTTATATGGGGACTTGGCTTCACCATAAGAAAAGCAGATCACTGTGTGTATTTTAAATTAATTGGTGACTGTATTATTTATTTGGTCTTGTATGTGGATGATAAGTTTCTGGTTGGAAATGACAAAGAAATTATCTAGGATTTGAAGACCTAGTTGTCCTCCAAATTTGACATGAAAGATCTTGGTGTTGCAAACTATATTTTGGGCATGGAAATTAAAAGAGATTGGGTAAAGAGGAAGCTCTGGTTAAACCAGAGGAAGTATGTCGAGACAATACTACAGAGGTTTAATATGCAGGATAGTAAATTGGTGAAGGTTCCTATTCCTATAGGTGTGAAGTTATCTATTGAATAGTGTCCCAAGACACAAGAAGAGGAAGAGGACATGTTCTATGTTCCATATGCAAGTGCATTCGGTAGCCTAATGTATGCAATGGTTTGTACTAGACCAGACATTGCACATGTAGTGGGAGTATTGAGTAGGTTTATGTCAAAACGAGGAAAGGAGCGTTGGACATCAGTGAAGCGGCTTTTCAGGTATTTGTGTGGCACTAGTGATTATGGTTTGTGCTACCAAGGAAAACCAGGATTGGATAAAGTGTTGGATACTCATGGCTTTGTTGATGCAGACTCGGTTGGAGATCTGGATTAGAGAAGATCTACAAGTGGGTATGTGTTTAACCTATTTGGAGGTGCAGTCAGTTAGATGAGTAAGAAAAAATATGTAGTGGCACTATCAACTATAGAGGCATAATACATGGAAGCCACTCATGAGAGCAAGGAAGAAGTTTGGTTGTAGAGATTGTGTTCAAGTATGGGGTTAGTACAGGAAGCTATAAGGATAGACTGTGACAGCAAAAGTGAAATTTTCTTGGAAAAGAACCCTGCATATCATTCAAAGACAAATCACATTGATGTTCAGTATCAAAGTTCTCTTGGTGTAGAGAAACAATGGGTGTTGCATGGATGGATAAATGACTAAGCTCTCTTGTGGATCCCTATGGAAAGAAAACAACAAGTGGGAGAATGTTGGGTTGTGTTATATTCTTTCCACGACTAACCCACGTAGTTAACTGGGGGGTTAGAGGGGGGTCAAAGCCCCCCTATTCGTTGCGTTGATTGCATAGCCGGGGGGGTCACAAGGGCTTTGAGGGGTGCAAGGACCCTATATTATGTTGGGAGGACCTACCTATGGTTCTGTGCATGATTTTCACACATGGTTTTGGATGTGATGGTTTTTAGTCCATGGTTTTGGATGGGATGGTTTTCAGGCCATGGTATTGGATGATTTGGCATGTATAAATATGTATTGTAACATTGAAAGGAACATAATGAAAAATCAAGTTGGTAGTCCCAGTTTTGGGATCTAGGGGAAATATCTGTCTATATGTGTTTTATGTGTTATGCTCTCGAATTGTTTATTTTCTATGTTTTAGAATTTGTTTGTAGGTAATTTCTGTACAGGGTTAAAGCCTACACTATCCATGGCTGTGTCCTGGAAATCAAGATGGCCTCTTTGAGTTGCCAATCTTAACTCTCTGTCTATAGCTATTTTCCTTTCTGTAGCTAAGCGAAGCGTTGGATTGGTGTCAAAGTGTGCAAAATCAACCTGATTTTGTCAAATTGTTATTGCTTCTCCCTTATGTATGTACTAATCTTCTACAGAGTGGGTTCCTCCTACAAAGATGTCCAAAGTTCCATGGCCTATTCAAAGAGATCTATGCAGTCCTTCATTATTGTGTCCAAAGTGTCCATTTCCTATTTAATTGTTGCTTTTTTCTGCTCCCAGACTTCTAGTGGAGTGGTCAACTGCAACTTCAATTGTAGCTCTGAGATCTGCATCTGAAGTTCAAATCAAAATCGACTCATTTCCTCCTTTTATTCCCGAACTGCTACTCCCAACTTTTGAATCTTTGTGAATGACTCTATGTCTTTGGGAATGTTGAGTTCTGGCACCATATTACATGCCCGTGTAATGGCTACCTCCAAGGTTTAGCGACGCATGGCCATTTCTTCCTTCTGTTTCAAATTATGTGCCTTTTCTGCGAATATCTGCTCATTGTTGGTCTTCACTTCATTGATTACCAGTAGCATGTGTTGCTCCCTGACCCTTAATGTCAGATACTCCTTGATGTAATTCGTGGAGGGTTTGAATAGGAAGTGTCGCAAGATTTACACCCAAGTCCTTGCATTGTGCTAATTGAGTGCTTCCTTCTTCTGACTACGCATGAAGGGACCCCTCTGGTAGTGGAATGACTCTAAGGTTAAGAGTTCGATCAATATCCAATACAGTCGTGCTCGCTTGCTACATGCTCACTTGAATCCCACTCGCCTAGCCAAAGCTCACTTGCAGTCATCCCGTCTAAATCTGCAGGTCACGCAGATCCTTTTGGACATTCACCAGCTCCTACTGGTATTGTTTTTTGGACCCTTTATTAGGTTGGGCGGACCTACCTATGGTTTTGTGCATGATTTTCGCACATGGTTTTGGATGCGATGGTTTTCGGTCCATGGTATTGGATGCTTCGACATGTATACATATGCATTGTAACATTGAAAGGAACATAATGAAAAATCAAGCTGGTAGTCTCTGTTTTGGGATCCAAGAGAAAATCTCTATGTATATGTGTTTTATGTGTTATGCTCTCACATTGTTTATTTTCTGTGTTTTAGAATTCATATGCAGTTTATTTCTATACGCGGTGAAAACCTACATTTGGTATCAGAGTTGTTTTGGTTTCAAGGGGACACCTTTTTTGCTAAGGGGTTTCACTCGGGCCTGTGGTAGACCTTGTTCAGTGGGAGATTTGCGGGATCGATTTTGGTGGTGAAAAAAAGATGGCGAGCAGTGGCAAGATAGAGATCGAGAAATTTAATGGTCAGAGTTTTGAGTTATGGAAACTCAACATGGAGGATTTGTTGGTGGATAAAGATCAGTGGATCGTGGTAGATCTAGGTACTAAACCAATGGGAGTGTCTGATGAAGAATGGAAGAAGTTGGATCAGAAGGAAAAGATCACAATATGATTGTGTGTCTCAGATTCAGTATTGCTGAATGTATCAGGGGAAGCTACGATGAAGGCTTTGTGGGACAAGTTAGGGACTTTGTACCAATCTAAGTCTTTGGTGAATAAATTGTTCCTACGGAAAAGGTTGTATAACCTTAGGATGAAAGATGGAGACTCGGTGACAGAGCATCTAAATGCATTTAATACTATGGTAAGTCAGTTATTATCTGTTGATATTAAAATTTCAGATGAAGAAAAGTGCATCAGTTTGTTGTGTTCTCTACCAGATTTGTGGAATAGTCTGGTTATTGCAATAGGTAGCAATGCAACTACCTTTCAATTTGATGAAATAGTCTCATCCTTGCTGATGGAGGAAATGAGCGGAAAAATATGGAGAGACAAAAAGGTGATGCCTTGTTTGTACGGGGACGGTCCTAGAACAAAAACAAAAATAAGTCATTGAGTGGGAGATCTAAATCTAGAGGGAGATCTAAATCTCTAGGAAAACTTGTAAAGGTGGTGTGCTGGAAATGCGGAAGGGAAGGGCACTACAAAAGGGACTGCAAATATAAAGCTCCTGATTAAGGAAAGGGATCTAATGATGCTCCTTATGTAGAGGCGAAAACCACCTCAGATGAAGATGGGGATGTGTACTTGGCTTCTTCAAGTACACATGTAGATCATGAGGTATGGTTGATTGACTCAGGTGCATCTTTTCACTTCACTCCCCATAGAAAGTGGTTCTATGAGTATGAGAAATACGATGGTGGTGATGTCTTCCTAGGGGATGATAGGAAGACTAGAATCATTGGTCATGGGAAATTAAAGTTGAAGTTACAAGGTGGAAGGGTTAGAACACTTCTGAGTTTTCCGCATATTCCTGCATTGGTCAGAAACCAGATTTTTGTAAGCACGTTGGATGATGTAGGTGTAAAAATAGTGTTCGAGAAGGATACCTGCAAGATGGTTTAGGGAGCATTGGTATTGATGCGGGGTGTTTGGATTGGAACTCAATAGAAGATGCAAGGTAGCACTGTTGTTGATAGGTGCAATAGCTCTATGGTTCCTAAAAGTGGAGCATAAAATCTAGTGGTCTTTGGAGAGAAGACCATGTTGTGGCATCAAAGGCTTGGACATATTGGAGAGAAGGGCCTTGAGATACTTCATGGTAAAGGTATGGTAGAAATTATGAGTAATAACTCCCTGGATTTTGATTTTTGTGAAAATTGTGTATATGGGAAGTAGAATCGAGTGAGTTTCCCCTCTGGTGGTAAGAGGGCGAAACATATATTAGAACTTGTGCATAGTGTAGGAATTTATAGGGTAAGTTCCTCAGACAGAACACCAAAAGGACACCACTCACAAACAGATCACAGATCAATACACCA